>VMDO01000291.1:262975-339855 GCA_007922755.1 Pedetes capensis | reverse complement strand
AAAAAAAAAAAAAAAAAAAAAAAAAAAACACCTCCTATGTTGGCTGGGTACCGCCTGTGGGTGTCCCTACCTATGATCCCAGCAATTTGGGAGGCAGAGGAAGGAGGATCACAGATTCAAGGCCAGAGGCAGCCTATGTAACTTAGCGAGACCCTGTCTCAAGATAAAAAATAAAACAATGGGCTGCGGGTGCAGCCCAGGGGTAGAGCACTTGCAAAGTATGTGGGAGGCCCTGGGTTCAACCTCCAAACACTGAAAAAAAAAAAAATTCGTATGCTAAGTCCTAACCCCCACCACCTCACCCGGGGGACTGCATTTGGAGATGGACCTTTACGGAGCTGACTATATTAAAACAAAGTCTTAATCCAATAGGACTGGTGTTCTTATTTAAAAAAACAGTGGGGGTCAGGCCACTGACACACCCAGGGAAGACCTTGTGAGGACGCAATGAGCAGATGCCATTTGTAAGCCAAGGAGGGGCCCTCAGGAGAAACCTGCTCTGCTGGCCCCTTGACCTTGCACTTTTCACCTCTAGAATTGTGAGGATATAAATCCGTGCCATTTAAACCCCCACGGTGTGGCTTCCTTCCAGGAGCAGAGCGCGCTAAGGCACCTCTTCTTTTTATGCGGCAGAGAGGGTGACTCTTGCCTCTTCTCTCTCTCAGGCTGAGTGTGGTAAGGGGTGGTTTTGCCATCCCTGGCTCCTCCTTGGCCTTCGGTCCCTCCTTTCATGTCTACCCAGCACCCTCCACTCTGCCCAGCAAGCTGTCCCCTGCCTGGGCCTCCCTACCTGGCTATGGCCCGAAGGCCTCCTCCCACCACACAGTGGTGAGGAGCCCCACTCTGGAGCCATCTGGGTCCCACTGCGACCTCCCAGAGGGACTCTGCTGTTGTTGTTAGGTGCCGTGGAGTCAGTATCCGACTCATAGTGACCCTTCGTACAACAGGAGAAACACTGTTGTCAGTGATTCTCTGCTGTTCATAGGGTTTTCAAAGGTGGATTGATTTTTGGGAGTGGGTTGCCAGGTCCATCTCCCAAGCCTGCAGCACCTGGTGTTCCCAGGGCGTCTCCCATCCCAGAACTAACCAGGCCCAACCCTGCTTAGCTTCCGAGAGCTGACGGGGTTGGATACCACAGGGCTACGGCTGCAGGCAGCAGGACTCTGAGTAAATCTCTAATCCCCATCCATGAGCCACATCACCACTCTATAGAGGTGGAGCAGCACCCATGCCCTGGGGCCCAGGGGCGGCGCAATGTCACTGTGTGTGAAGTGCTCGGCCATAGTGCCCTGTGCAGACTGGGTGCTGTCCAGGTAGGAGATCTTGGCCTCCAAGGTCCCAAAGCCCAAGCTGGCACCCTGCCTCCTCGGCAGGGCTGTGGGCTGCACACACTCTCCTGAGGGTCTGGAGGAAGCTTAGCTGTCTCCTGCTGAGCTCTGCTCCCGTGGGGTGTGGCCCCTGTGGACGCCATGTTATCACATCACAGAGACCCAGGGCAAGCTGGGGCAACCTGCCACAGAGACTCACACGGAGCCCAAGCAACATCAAACCGCAAAGGGCCCACACGGCTGGTTGGCGATGGCTGCAGAGTGGCCCTCGAGGGGATACTCCAGACCAAGGGTGGGCTGGACGGTGGCAGATCAGGGCTGCAGACCTGCCTTCGTCGTCCGAGAGCTGCTGAGTGGCCCAGATGAGTCACTCTCCAGCCTTGGCTTCCAAATTGCACCCTAGCTCGAAGAAGGATGCTCATCTAGAATGTTCTGCCTACAGAACCTCCCGTCCTGAGACCTGAACATCGAGAAATCTGTAGTCACACACATGGGGGCCCAGGGATGTTGCTCACCCTTCAGTAGATGTCCTCTGCCACTACCTATGAATGTCTTCAGCACCACACCCACCGACCGAGACAGCTTCCCTCCCTGGCTCCATTCTTCAGAAGGGTCAGTGAGGTGCCGGGGCGCTGCGTCACTTGCTGATTGTAGCGAAGCTTGGGCTCAGACCCAGCTCCGGCCCTCCACACCCTCCTCAAGAGTACCATGTACTCAGCTCCCCCAGATCCCTGTGTTCTCTGTCCCAGCCTCCCGCATCTGTGAACCCGGACTCAGCAGCCCCTGTGCAACAGCCCTAATCTGCAGATAACCCAGAACCTACTCCCTCCCGCCTTCCGGTGCCACCCTCCCTGGGTGTTCCCACGGTGAGGGAGGCCTGTGAGATCTTCAGGGATGTGGAGAGAGGTGCGATCTGCCTTTTAAGGCAGGCTGTCTCTCGATGGCCCCTCACAACAAAAACATCCACAGCGCGGGCTGCTGCCTCCTGGGGCATGAGAAGCATCTCTGGGTTAAGTTGTTCTAAAGACCACTCGGTTATGCTGTCTGCATAATGTGGTTTTGCCCCGCACAACCTTTGCTGGCCACGTGGTTGTCATGACTCGAGGGGTGCTATTGGCACCTGGTAGGCTCAGGCCCTGCAGATCCACAGGGTGGTGGGAAAAAGCCTATCGGCAGGGCTGGGAAGCAGCGAGGTCCTGCTGGGGTGGAGCCCTGCTTCGAGCCCCACCTGGGCCCACTGTTTTACGAAAGCCACTATTTACGAAAGACCTGCGACACATCGTAAATATTACCACACCTCATCTCCACTAAAAGGAAGCCCTGTCAGCCCCATTTTACAGATGAATAAACTCACGCCTGGTGAAATGGAACAGCTTGGTCCAGCCAGGGAGTGACGGACCCACGGTTAAAAACCAGGTTTCTCTGTTATTCTCCCCTTGTCTGTTTTTCTCAGCCCCCTCCCCCATCTTTTTATTTGTGCAATTACATATGCATGTATCCTCGGCGTCTGTCATCCCAGCCCCTCTCCGCATGAGGACATGGGCTTCTGAAGAGAGGACCCTCGTCCACGCTGCTCTCCACTGACAGCCTTTGCTGGCAGGGGACACCTTGCACCATTGGGGCATGAAGGGCTGGACCCTGCCATCTCCTCCTCTGCACCTCGGAGGAGTCACACGCAGGCTGGACACTGAGTGCCAGATGCAGAGCCCGGCTGGGCCCTGGGGCTGGGCGCTCAGCAGCCGTGGCCTCTGCTGCCAGGGGACCCTGAGCAACACCTCCCTGTTGCTCACTGGGGCCTCCTTTCTTTCCTTTTTACAGCCGCTCTGTTGAGAGGTGACTGCCAGACAAGCCGCAGTACGTGGTTAGAGCACTCGGCTTGGCAGCTTGGACGTAAGAACAACCACAAAATGCCACCCCAGCCAAGGCCACGTCCTTGTCCACCACCTCCCAATGGCTCCCGGCCCTTTCCTCCCCACGCTTCAGGTTCCGATCTGTGAATGAGGATGTTGGCCCAGCAGAGCCATTTCTCCCTTCTTGAGGCTTTTGTTCCCAAAGCTCCCATCCTTGGAAACACTGGACATTGTGTTCACCTTCTTTTTATGTGCTGTTCATTTAACAAACTGCCAGGCGGCTCCTAGGGCTCATGAGCAGCCACCACGACCATCCTGGGTCGCGTCTCCGGCCAGGGCTGCCTGGTCTCTCAGTGGATTCTATCTGTCAGTTTTTCCTGATTCTTAAAGGTCCAAGACCCCAGACGCAGAGATCAACAGGCGCTGCTGTTTCTGAGCGCCTCCCACCCCGCGGATGTCCTTGCACCACCACCTGATTCAGGATCTCTCACCCTCAGCCCTGCTGACATTGGGGGCAGGACCACTCTTTGGGAGGGGCTGTCCTGGGCTATTTAGCGGCACCCCTGGCCTGAGCCTACCAGGTGCCAGTAGCACCCCTCGAGTCGTGACAACCGATGTGGCCAGATGTGCGGGGTGAGAACCACATTACGCAGACAGCATAACCGTTTCCATCCTATCTGGGAGGAAACTGAGGCTCAGCCAGCTTTGGCGTTGAGGCCAAGCTCACAAGGCTTGAAGGCTCACGGCTGCCCCAGCTGCCCCAGCTTGCTCCCCAGCACCACGGAAGCCCTTCCTGCCACTCTGGGGTTCTCCAGAGCCTTTGACCCCTCCAAACCCAACACTTTCAGAGTTCACCTGTTCCCGTGCCTGCTCTCACTCACCAGGTCCTGGCACAATGTCTGTCCTCTCTCTGTCTCACGGCCAAGGACACGCACTGAGGAGGTGGCGGTCTGCTGGGCTCCAGAGAGGGCAGAAGGCAGGCTGGACGGGGAGCCGGGCCTTGGGCTGCTTCCTCAGGGTCCTCCAGCGCTGGCGGCCGGGATTCTTGTGACAGGCAGCGTCTCACAATGGCTGAGACGCAGGCACAATTGTATCTGCCCTGACTGCACCGAGAATCCAATTGTGTCCAGAGGACTGAAGGGAACCTTCAAGGTCATGCGTCAGATTAGGGGCAGAGGAGCCTTTGTGCCAGTGGCTACTTTCAAGGCCCGTGCTCTCTGCTCAAAACAGGGCTGCCTTTAGGACCTCTGGGGGCTCAGCTAGAATGGTGTTCTTGTAAAAAGGGGAAATTTGGACACACACACACACACACACACACACACACACACACACACACACACGGGCTGGGATTTAGCTCAGTGGGTAGAGCACTGCGCTGCAGTCTCTAAGGCCCCGAGTTCAATTCCCAGCACCGCAAAAATGGGAGAAGGGCCTGGCAATCCACTCCCAAGGCAATCCCGAAACAGTCAGCCATTGAAAATCCTATGAGGGTTGCTGTGAGTCGGAAACCGCCTCGATGGCACCTCACAACAACAACAACAACAACAACAACACACACCCACAGGTATGAAGTCAGAGTCTGATGCTTCTGCATCCAAGGGTGCAAAGTTGCCAGCAACCCTCAGAGCTGGTGGAGGGGCCAGGACGCCACCGGGAGGTCAGACTTCTGTCCTGCAGGCTGCGAGATCAGATGCTTCTGTGGGCCAGAGCCTCAGTTAGGGCACTTCGTGGCAGCTGCCCTACCAAGCAAAGCCATCCACGTCAGCAGAGTCCCACCGGAGTCCAGGCATCCTCGGCCAAAGTGCAGTCTCCACATTGGCTGCTTCAAGGCCTCCAGCGGCTCCCAGAAATCCCTGGACTCCACCTGGCAGGTGCTGATAGCCTGGAGACTGTCGGTCCTGCACCCACCATCTTGGAGAAAAGCCCCTCTGTGCCGTCAGAAGCCAGCGCCCAGTGTCTGCCTGCCCTTCCTGGAACTTCAGCTGCTGCCTTACCCCAAATGTCTCTTCAACTCACAGACTAGGATATTCTGACTCCCAAGGGTGCCTCCCTCCACACTGAGAGGTCCCCCGGCTTCCTGGCCAGTGCCTGTGGCTCAGCTCCCAAGACAGTCTTTGTACCTGTGGCTAGCCATGCGGGGAGAATCTTTTACTCTACTTGTTGTTGTTAGGTGCCATCGAGTCGGGAATTGAACTCGGGACCTCAGAGACTGCAGCGCAGCGCTCTACCAACTGAGCTAAATCCCGGAGGAGTTTTACTCTAATACATAGTCTTTTTCCCAGTTCCTGATGAACAGCTCCTAAGCCCTTTGCAATTCCCTGAGTGCTAGGAGCACGTGGCACAGAATTCCCAGGCCTGTTGGGGTCTCCTAGTCAGTGGGAGTGTCTTTTGTTCAAAGGGGGAAGACCATGGTGGGCTCCCAGAAAGCCTCGGCGTGATGTCTGGGTCCCAGGGGAGCTAACCCTGTGACCAGAAGGTTGGAGGTCCCCCCCACCCCTCAACCTCTAGAGATGGAAGAAGGGCAAAGCATCTAGTTGACCACGAATTGTCACTCATACCATTAATCAGGCTATGTAAGGAAGCTTCCACGAAACCCAGAGGACAGAGATGGGGGAACTTCCAGGAGGCTGAACGCGTGGAGGGGCCCAGGGGGCGCATGGAGGCTCCCCCAACCCCAGCCTTGCCCCAGGCATCTCTTTGCCCTGACTGTTCACCTCTGTCCTTCGTTGATTTCATAAAGCAGGGACATCATTGAGTATTCCCTGGAGTTCTACAGGCCCTCCCGCTAAGTTACCAACCCGGAGATGAGGCTGTGGCAATCCCAGGTTAGAGCCAGCTGGCCGGAAGTTGAGGTGCCACCCTGTTCCTTGTGATTGGCTTCTGAAGCGGGCAGCCCTATGGGACTTAGCCGTCCACCTGTGGGATCTGACTCTGACTGCAGACAGGGTGTGGCAGGATTGCGCAGAGCTGGGTTTTGTGATCCCCATCGGAGTCTGTGGCACCACTGGCTGTCAGCGGGCAGAGCCTGCTACCATTTTGCTGGCCCAAGCCTTGCATTGAGGAGAAGTCATTTGTTTTCCCATCTCAAGCATGGATGGCCCCCACTTTGTGACTCCTTGCTGAATGAGGGAGCAAATCACTGAATGAAGCCCCCCGAATGTCTCCACACACCCTCCACTAGACTCACAGTCACCTCCACTGCGATCCAGGGTCTCGTGGCACCAGACAATGTCACCGTGGCTCGTGTCACTCCACCTGCCCTCTGCCTGCGAAGTGCAGACGTCTCTGCTGCTCGCTCTGGGTGAAGACCAGAGGACTCACACGCAGGCCTGATTCATCTACATCCTGACCTTGGGCTTGGAGTCTGCCTCCCTAGTGCACAATGTTGTTGTCGTTTTGTTGTTAGGTGCCGTCTAGTCAGGTCCAACTCATAGCGACCCTGTGCACAACAGAACAAAATGCTCCCCGACACTGTGCCATACCCGACACTATGTCAGTGCCTCTCTGCTATTCATAGGGTTTTCAATGGCGGATTGTTTTGGGAGTGGGCTGCCACATCCTTAACCCTTCACCCTTTGCAGTGCTGGGGATGGAACCCAGTGCCTCTGAGAGCACAGAGCAGCGCTCTACCAACTGAGCTAAACCCTAGCCCCAGTGCAGAAGGAGGGCTTCGCAATTCGGAGGCCCACGGGCAGGGCCCAGACACTGCTCTCCTGCACACAGTCTGTATTTTACTTTATTTTTCCAATGTTTCAAAAGGGCATTTTGAAACCCACGATGCTGGACAAAATATTTGCCCAATCAATTCCAGGCCAAAGGCTGCCCAGGGCCTCTGACCTTGCACGCAGCTCGAACTTTTCCACTCCTTCGTCTGTCCATTCATTCAACAATACTGGTCAGGCCTCTGCCACACACAGATGGCACTGGGACCAGGAGCACTCAGGGAATGAGGGGTAAATAAGGCCCTGCCTCTCAGGTCGCATCTACTAGGGGCCTGGTTGGGGTGGGGAGCAGAAATGATTCTCAGGCCAGCCCCATGTGATGGCTGGGTGACAGTCTGGCTTAAGGAAGGGATGAAGTGTTTGTGTGTGACTTTGGAGCCTCAAGGGAAAGGTCAGAAGGCGGGGAACTACAGGAGACCCTCAGAAACATAAAGATCTTCTGTGACTAGCTGGGCATGGTGGCAGACGCCTGTCATCCCAGCGGCTTGGGAGGCAGAGGCAGGAGGATCACAAGTTCAAGACCAGAGGCAGTCTGCGTAACTTAGCGAGACCCTGTCTCAAAAAGTAAAAACAAATGGGCCCGTGTTGCAGCTCAGTGGTCCAGCCCTTGCAGAGTATGCAGGCGCGAGGCCCTGGGTTCAACCCCCAGTACCACAAAAGAAAACAAAACAAAGAAAGATCTTCTGTGACTGAAACCACAGAACTCGGGAGAAGGAGGGGAAGGAGGGGCAGGCGAGGCCTGAGGAACACATCAGGGAGGCCTCGCCTGCAGGTAGAGGCCTTTCAACTTCTTATTGCAGGCAATAGGGAGCTATTGACTGTTGGAGAGTGAGACACAGATAAGCTTAATCAGCACAAGCACAGTTGGTGTCAAGGCTGGCTTGAGGGTGACTCGCATTCCTCCTCTCTCCTCCATCACACCATGGCCTCGCACACTGGCACATAGCTCTGGCAGCGCCGTTGCCAAGGTACCCTTAGACCTCCGCCTCCCTCAGGTTTGTGTTCCACCCAGTCACCGGCCTCTGTAGGGAAGAGGTGGGAGTGAGTTGGCCTGGACCTGACTTTATTTCTTGCCCGGCTGTGAGAAACCAGAATCCAATCTCCTGGCAGGCACAGGGGAACAAGGACCAGTATCTGAGCTCATTCCGCCAAGGACACCAAGCTGAGGGAAGGAAGGTGCGCATCCTCTGACCGTGGGCCCCGAGCACTTGCAGGCCCTTGTGAACGAAGCCCAGAGCAGATGTGATGAGTCCAGAGTGCCCAGCTCAGCAGTTTCCTCCTGGGGGACCCTCCTGTGTCTGCCCTGGGTCTGGCTCAGGGCTGTTTCAGAGGCAGGAGTGAGAGCGGCCCCTTGGCCCTGGGCCTGCCCACCCTTCGTAGACTGTGCTGCTTCTCCACAGCAAGCAGGGCTCTGCCTGTTGCTCCTGGGCTCGAGGAACTGCATGGGGGCGGGACATGCCACACAGTCCCTGAAGTATTCTGTCAGCGCGGGAGGGGGCTCTCAGGCCGCTCTCGTGGGTCATCAGTGAACACTCCGGCCTTGTGACATGGGACGTCCTGTGCGCCAGAGACAAGGGCGTGGCTGCTGGGTCTTGTTCTCGAGCCCATGGCCTGAGTTTTCAGAACTGGCTCTGAGCCTCCACTGTGAGAAGCCCCCTGGAGGGAGTGCAGCAAGTGGCCACCAATCCTGAAAGTCTGGAAGGTTCCTTGAGCTAGTCCCAAAGGATCAGCCCCACCTTTCCATTCCAAACAGACTGAGAGATTCCTCCCCAGCTAAAAGAAAGGGAAGAGCTAGGGAGCTGAGTGCAGATCTAGAACCTTCTAGAAGCTCAATTAGGAACTACAGAGTGCAATATGGGGAGGAGAAAGACCTACAAAAGGTGTCTAGAGGTGGAATCTGCGTGTTGGAATGCTGTGTCAGTTTCCCGAGTAGGAAGAATGCCCAGGTGAGCAGCTGGTTTTGGTGAGGACAGACCCAAGCTCAGAGCAGTGTGGCAGTGCTGTCTGGGCCACAGGAATCAGGGTAAGAATGACGTGCCTGGTGTTTGCACAGCATTGTTTTAAGATTTCATGTACATATTAAACAGTAGGTAGAACCATCACTGTTTCCATTTCATAGGTGGGAATACTGAGGCCTGGAGAGGTTAAATGATTCCTTTAGATCACACAGCCTGCAGCCATAGCCCTGTGGCATCCGATCCCGTCAGATCTCGGAAGCTAAACAGGGCTGGGCCTGGTTAGTACTTGGATGGGAGACCACCTGGGAACACCAGGTGCTGTAGGCTTGGGAGAAGGACCCGGCAACCCACTCCCAAAAATCAATCAGCCATTGAAAACCCTATGAACATCAGAGATGCATTGACAATAGTGTTTCCCCTGTTGTATGTAGGGTTGCTATGAGTCGGATACCGACTCCATGGCACCTAACAACAAGAAGATCACACAACTTCAAAGCAGCAGGGCTGGGATTCGAGCCCACAAATTTTGACGCTCTACAAGTGGGAGCAAAATGGGCTGCCTGGCTTGTTGCCAGAGGTTGGGCAGCTGAGGGCAAAGCATTGTGGGGGTTCTTGCCCTGGATCTCAAAGCAGACAGTGAGCTGGGCGCAAGAAAGAGTGGGGAAGGGTCCTTTCTGGCTGGACTGTCCCCAGCTCTAAGGATCTTTAGAATTCCATGCTCATGTCAAAGAGGCTGTGCTGAGCCTGTCTGATGCTAAACACTGGCTTCTGATAAATGCATGGGGTGCTGCCCAGAGAAGGCGCTTGGCAGAAGCCACTGAATTGTGTTGCGAACAAAGCCAGTTCCTGCCCAGCCTGTCTCCTTCGACAGATGGGAGGGGCTTGTTCTCCCAGACTCTGCGGGGGCCCTCCTTGGAGAATTCACCCCACTTACTGAAACAGTCTGAGCTGGACCGGGTGGGACAGCCCATATTACCCATGGGGGGGGAACTGAGGCCCAGAAGGGGAGAGGATTTGCCTGAGGTCCCAAAGAGGCAGGGACGTAAGACCCCCTGCTTCCAAGCTCCAGGCTCATGCACCCATAACGTGCCCCTTGACCATGCCCTCGACGCTGGGAGGAACCCTGGCCACCTCTCCTGGCCACAGGCCGAGCCTTCATCCCCAGGCCAGTGTCCAGGCTGCCTTGCCAGTGGTCTCAGCCCCTCCTCTGGAGTGAGGCATCCACTCGCCTGGGGTGGCTGGCTTCCCCGTCTCCACACACCTGGGCAGCCTGCTGGGCCTCAGAGCACCTCGCACCTTGTGTTTGGGACCAGGTCCTCTAGGGGAGGACAAGGGAAGGCCCAGAGGGATGGGCAAAGGATGCACGTGTGAGCGTCCACTGCGCGTCAGGCGCCGCACCATTCAGAGCCATCGTTTGCTTTAATCAATGCGATCGCCAGCCCCTCTCATCCCACCGCGCTCCTCCCTTGACAATGGTTTCTTCTCCCGACTCAAGGCCGCTTCCCCGGCCCCAGCCCTGCACATGGAGGTGCCCCCCGCCACATCCTTTTGCTAGGTACAGATCAGCCAGTCCTAGGAGCGCTAGGGTGCCGTGGGGTCGACCACCCTGCCCATATACAGGATGCTGCGGGTGCTGGTGGAGAAGACCGTCACAAGGAAGGGCCGGTTGAACCGCAGGATTCGATTGTGCCGGGCGGAAAGGAAGGTGACGGAGATACTGGTGGCCGCCGCGGCCTCGGTGCCAACTTCATTCACGTCCAGGGTGGCCTTGTGGAAGCTCTGAGAGGAAAACCACAGCCGTTATCTCCAAGGCAACATGGGGGTGGGGTAGGCAAGCGTGGGAGGACCAGGAACGGCTGGTGATCAGCCTTTCCTCTGGGCTGGAATGGCCGCCTGTGGGGGTACCACACACTGGGTGAGCGCGGAGCTGCGTGACCTTCCAGTGATGACAGCGATCCTGAACTGAGCCCCTCCGTGAGCCTGCGTGTGCGTCATCTTGGGCGATTATCATAGCCGTGCCAGGAGGCTGGTGGCATTATGACCATTTTGCAGATGTTGTTGTTAGGTGCCGTCAAGTCGGTATCCGACTCATAGTGACCCTCATAGGGTTTTCAATGGCTGACTGTTTCAGGATTGCCAAGTTCTTGTCCCATTTTTGCAGTGCTGGGAATTGAACTTGGGACCTCAGAGACTGCAGCGCAGTGCTCTATCAACTGACCTAAATCCGAGCCCATTTTGCAGATGAGGATCATTAATTCAGAGACAGGCAACCTCCCAAGGCCATAAGAGGCGAGACTGGCCTCCAGACCCTCCCACTGGAGGGGGTCACCTCTGGCACATTTCCCCTCTCCTCAGTTGAAGCCATAGGTCTCTTGCTCTCACCTAAAAACATGCACCCCTTCACTTTGGCCTTGGCCATACCCTTTCCCCATTTCTCTATGCATCCGCCATTCGCTACGACTGTGATCTACACAGGTGCCATCCACGTGACCTGACTGAGGCGCCTCTGAGGGCAGGCACTGGTCGGTGCTGTTGCTCTACCCCAAGACGATGCCCAGCATGTGGCGGGTGGGTTTGTGGGTGCTGATGCTCATAGATGATGGGTGAGACCCAGGCTCTGGGACTCTCACTGGTAGGTAGGAGAGCACCCACCACCTGGCTGCTTTTGAGGGCTGAGGGCTGCAGGGTCGATGACCCCCCATGACTTACCTGGGACACCTGCAGTTTCTGCTGTTTGGTGATACCAGAGAAGTTAGCCTCTGGGGAGAACAGGTCTTTGAAGCCCAACTTGGGCAAAATCTGATGCAATGCATAGGAGCCCGAAATGGAGAGCTTGGGGAAATGCAACTCGACCTTTCTGTAAGAGTACCTGGGAGGGACATTGGGTAGAAGCATTAGCATCAGGAGGCAGCCAGCGCCCCCTGCTGGACTGAGCCCTCCCTGAAGGCACATGACTCTCTCTGCTCCATCTGAGTTCCATGGCCCCTCCAATGAGCACCCACAGGAGCTGCAGGCTGAGCTCCTCTGCCCCAGGCTTGCTGTGTGGGGAGCTCTCACCCCCTGGGGGCTTATCTTCCATAGAGGTTGTGTTCTGGGGGCAGAGAGGTGCCCAGGAAGATGGGTGCGAGTCTTTCCATGTGGCAGCTTGCCTTGGCCTCTGCCGGGTGCCTGAGGGTTGCCCCTGCTTTGGACCAGCTGATTGCTATGAATCCGTTCCTTCCTCCGCCAGGGCTGTGTGAATTTTCCACCTCGTGGGGCCTCAGGCTGGGTCCTTTCTAAATATATAATTAGGAACTGGTTGGTCTACTCAGGTGATGGGATTTAGCCTTTCTACTTCCTTGGGTCTGGGATTTAGCTCAGTTGGTGGAGCACTGCACTGCAGTCTCTAAGGTCCCGAATTCAATTCCCAGCACCACAAAAATGGGAGAAGGACCTTGCAATCCACTCCCAAGGCAATCCCGAAACAGTCAGCCATTGAAAACCCTATGAGGGTCGCTATGAGTTGGATACAGACTCGAAGGAAGGCACCCAACAACAACAACTTCCTTGGGCGGGTGCATAGAATTTTCTTACACCCCTCCATGCTGGCTCAGGCAGCCATCTGGCTAGAGGTCTCCAGGTTCATTGAAAAGGGCTCAGAGAGGCAAAGTCACAGGACCAAGGCTTGTGCATTGGAAGAGTTACATCCAGAACCCTGGACTCCTAACTCCTACTCCACTGATGAGAGTGAAATTATATTCAAAATACTCTGGGAGCGTTCACCATCGAGGGAAACCCGTGGGAAATCTTAGAGCAGCGGGGAATCCCTTCAGAACGTGACCATAACTCTAGCTGGGGCACCTTTGCAGGTGGACCTGCAGACTCTGCACCACGCCATGCGCTGATTACCTATTCCGGAGCAAGCGGTTCCACCTCGCTAGCATCTCTGCAGTCAGCACTTCCTCCACCTGCTTCATCTTGCCCTGGTCGGGGAGGATCAACAACGCCCCCGCATCGCCCTGGTAGTCCAGCCGCAGCACTGAGCAGGGCACGTGTCTGTCTCGGAAATACCAGTGCTGCTGGTGGTCCTGCAGCATCATGGGGACCTTCACGACTGTGCGCTCGTCCACGTAGAAGTCACTGGCAATGGCCTTGGAGAGGGGGAAGGGTTTCTTCCACAGACCTGTAGGGAGATGGAAGGGGGACACAGAGCACCTGTGGCCAGCAAGTCCCGCGGCAGGAAGCGTCGCCTGGACCCTGCGCCACTGTTCAGTCGCCACAGCCCATCAGCATGTGCCATTGAGACCACCCATGGGGAGGGGTCCAGCAGGCTCGTTTATATTTAAAACTGAGAGGTGGCAGAGGATGTTCATTGCTACGTTCACAGCACTGAGACACTGGAGGGAGAAACTGATGATGCAGGAAGGGGGCGACCTGTCAGGTCAGCATCCTCGAGTGAACAGGAGAGAGGAGAAGGCAGGGTGCAAGCAGGGGGCTGGGCTTCCAGAAGGGGCGAGTCCCTCCTGCCCTCGGGAGAGGGGGAGTCTAGGAGGGGAGCAGAGGTGGCCGTGAGGAGGTGACAGGTTCCCCTTTAACTCACCCTGTTTCCTCAGTGAAGGGGAAGGCCAGGTCATGAGGTGAAAATGGGGAGCAGGGAGGGGCCCCAGAAAAACCCACTCATGGTTATCCTGGAGAGCGTAGAGATGCGTGCAGGGACTGTGGACAGTGTGCAGTGGCTGGTGGAGATCCGAGCTCATCAGGACCAGATGAGACCGTGTCCAGCCACATCCGGCTGCAGGTGCAGAGGTGGACAGGTGGGTTGTTAGGCTGATGCAGGCGTGCAGCTGTGTCAGGTAAGTATGAGGGGAGAGCGAGGAGGGAGGTCACAAGTGTTTGCAAGGAAGAGATTACAGTGACAGGCTGTACAAGGAGGGACGTGGGGACAAGAGGTGATGGGCAGCGAGGTGGTAGAAGGCAGAGAGAATGGAATGAGGTCTCCGTGGCAGAGCCTTAGTCCAGATAAACAAGAGGGACCTGGGGTTCCAGCCCATTCTGAAATCTGGCTTCTTCCTGACTGTAAAGCCCATATGACTGTTGTCCTTTCTCAGTTACTTCAGATTAAGTTGTTTTCAAATGTTTAATGGTGCATGAAAATTCCACAGGTACCACACACATGTGATAACCAGCTTGCCTGGATTATGGTCTGGGAGTGTTTCTCAGAGTTTCACTTCCTGTTAGTTCTGGCGTGGAGCTGGGTACAAGCTAAGATTTGGAAAGAGGCTGAGCTCCACTGCACCCTCGAGGTCTTTATAGGCAAATATGACCATGGTCAGACCCGGAAGTGCCTGGGTCTGTCCTTGTCTGCCTCCCAGCTTGTTCTGCCTGCTCCCCACCCTGCAGACCAGCACTGGCCCGCCGCATATACTCCGCGGCACTGTGCCTGACCTTACCTTTGAAATAGATGTAATTCGCCAGCATCATCTTGATGTCTGGGCTGACCTTGCTGACCAAATTCGCAATCTTCCCGTGAGTTTCCTCTTTGACGTGGTCGTTGATGAGCTGGGTCGTGCCCGAGGTGTCATGGAAGTCGAGGTGGAAGAGCTGGGGGTCGTAGAAAGCCGCGGTGCCATTGAGGAACCCAGGTAGGAGCTCCAGGTCGCGGCTCAGCAGCAGCAGGCTGCGCACGCGCACTTCCAGCCCGCGGCTCTGGACACCCAGCACTCCCAACAGCTGCCGGAAGCCGCGGTGAACATCGAGCGGGGAGAACTCGGAGAGGTTGAAGCCCAGGCTGGCGAGGATCTGGGTCTGGCTGTGCCCGCAGGCCCCCAGCGAAAG
Organism: Pedetes capensis; assembly: GCA_007922755.1. Lineage (NCBI taxonomy): Eukaryota > Metazoa > Chordata > Mammalia > Rodentia > Pedetidae > Pedetes > Pedetes capensis. The sequence goes on along the minus strand of VMDO01000291.1, from coordinate 325,183 downwards.
CATGGCAAGGGAAGCGGAGATGCTCAGTGGGGAGAAGAAGATGTTCTTCCCGGGGCTTTCGGACGCCATCAGGTGGTAGAAGCGGAGGGCAAAGTCAGTAATGCCGGCGGCCACCTGGAGGCTGGGGGAGCCCTCCTCTGTGCCCGGAAGGGGCTGGTGGGAGCAGTTGGTTTGACACTCATGGCGAAGCTCCAGGTGCTCCTGTCCATGAACAAGGGCGAGGAGTCCAGCCAGGAGGAGAGGCAGGCAGGGGGCGCTGCGCATGCTCAGGCTCTCAGGGCTGCAGAGGGAAAGACACAGCCGGGACATTCCCCAGACACTGAGCCCTGCTGAGACGATGGCAGCACGCCTTGTCCCGGAGGTGGAGAGGTGTTAGCTGCTAAGTAGGGATTTTTAGGGGCTACCCCTTATGCTTCTGAGGGAAGAAGCTGCGGCCCCTTTAAATGACTGCTAAGATCCCTCCAAGCCATTATTTTGTTTTAGGTAAGGTCCCTCCAGGGGGCCGGGATTTAGCTCAGTTGGTAGAGCGGTGCTCTGCAGTCTCTGAGGTCCTGGGTTCGATTCCCAGCACCGCAAAAATGGGAGAAGGACGGGACAATCCACTCCTGAGGCAATCCCAAAACAATCAGCCATTGAAAACCCTATAAGGCTCGTTATGAGCTGGACACGACTCGACAGCTCCTAACAACAAGGCCCTCCAGAGAAAACCCACACAGAAGGTTTAGGCCAGTGTGAACTGTCCAGCTCCTTCTCTGTGACCAAGATCAGACATTGCTCACTGCAGCACTAAACCCCCCACCCTGAAGGCATTACCTGTCTGTCATCTTTGAATGTACAACGTACAAAGCCTGATCTCCAACTGAACACGACCATGGGACGTCGTCCCCTCTCTATGGGATGACAAGTTTTTCCAGTATGGATATCCCGAGAACCAACTGATGCATCCTAGAAGTGCAACCAGAGTGCTCCTTGGAAGCCAGGATGGCTAGACTGCATCTTACGTATTTTGGACATGTAGTCAGGAGGGACCAATCCCCGGAGAAGGACATCATGTTTGGGAGAGTGGCAGATCAACAAAAAAAAGCAAGACCCTCCACCAGATGGATTGACACAGTGGCTGCAACAATGGGCTTAAACGTAAGATCATGTGCCTGGCACAGAATGGGGGAGTGTTTCATTCTGCTATACATAGGGTAGATATCAGTCAGACCTGACTGAATGGCACCTAACAATAAGTGTCCCCAGTGGGGTTTTCTGTGTCCTGTGTTCAGGGAGACTGCTTAGGGAGTTAGCCCTATGGCTCTTTTTCCTTCCTACAAGTGGAGCCCTCTCTTCACGCTCTTCTCCCCTGGCTGTGCTCACTGGCTTTGCACTCCCAAGGGGCGAACCATTGAGTTTGTTTACAGAGGAACACCCTCAGCTCCTGCTGGGGAAAGCTAGGGAACCCCCAGCACCCTCCCTGTGAGTGGTGACAATACCACTATCTGGTGTCACACTATTTGCAAAGGACATTCTCGACTCCCTGTCTCATCTCATTTGCCATCTCCGTGAGCTCTCCCCGATGCTGGACTCCATTCTCATCTCAGAGAGGAGGAAACGGAGGATCCAAAAGTGACCAAGTGACCAAGTTGCAAATGTCCATGCTGGAGCCCAGACCTCCAGGCTCCACCAGCAGCTGCTTACACTGTGCTGCTCGGTGACAGAGCCCTGAGGGTGGGGTTTGCCCAGGGATCAGAGCACCTGTTCCTACCATCCACATGGTACATTACAGTCCACAGACCCCTTTCCCGACATTTCCTGGGCTCTTCCCACCCAGGCGGAGATGGGCTGAACAGGTCTTCCTGTTCTCACCCTGCCCAGAGCAGGGACGTGATGCTCACAGAGGGACTTGCCCCAGGTTGCAGCAGGCGGACTGATCCTTTGCACAGGATGAACTTGACCTGCCCAAGACTTGATTTTTTCCACCCGATCCACTCTTGCTCCATCCAATGGCCCTACTATTATTGTGTTCTCAGGCTGCGATGGTCTGAATAAAAACTATCTTTTGGAGGCTCGTGTTTGAGCATTAGGTCCCCAGCTGGTGGTGTTGTTTAGGGAGCCTGTGGGATGTTTATGAGGTAGGGCCTAGCTGGCAGAAGTAAGGCACTGGGGGAGGGGCTTTGAAGGGGAATCCCAGCCCCTGGTTCTGGCCAAGCTATCTTTTGGTCCACCAGCACGGGACAAGCTCTCTTCCACCACACGCTCCCCACCACCATGGATCAACCCTCTGAGACCTTGAGCCAGAATAAATAATTCCTCCCATAAGTTGTTTCTGTCAGATATTTTGGTCACAATACTGCAGTGGTAACTAATATACAGGCCAAAACCCCAGCAGCCATCCTCATCCTCTCTCTGGCCTTCCACCTTGTTGTTGTTGTTAGGTGCTGTCAAGTTGGTATTTAACTCATAGCAACCCTGCGTACAACAGGTGAAACACTATTGTCAGTGCTTCTCTGCTGTTCATAGGGTTTTCAATGGTGGACTGATTTTTGGGAGTGGGTTGCCTGGTCCTTCTCCCGGCCTTCCACCTACTCCACCCACTTTCCTTCATGAGCACACCTAGAGGTTCTTTCTTGGATTGCATTCCCCAACCCCCCATCCTTGTCTAGCTGTCCACATCTGTACCTCAGACAAAGGCCCAGGAACCTTCCCTGCAAAGGGCCAGAGGGTGTGACCCCTGGCTGTGCAGTCCACAGTCTCTGTGGCCACGAATCACTCTGCCCTGGTCACAGGGAAGCAGCTGTGGACAAGACGTACATGAATGGGCCAGACTGTGCTCCAGCAAATCTCTGTTTATGGACTCTGAAATCTGAATTTCAAATAATGTTCAGGCATCACAAAATACTATTTGTCTATTGATATTTTCCCACCAATAAACATCTTTCATTTGTATTTTAAATTTATAACTTGTATGTTAAGTTTATATTTACAAATTTCATGTTTACATTCTCTACCTTGCATCCTTAGCTCGAGGGTGGTAGGCCACAGTTGGCCCACGAGCCATACTTTGCTGACCCTGACAGACCCCCTGCAATAGCTTCTACCTGGTCTTTCTCTTTTTTCCCATCACCTGCTCAGCACCAGTTCCCAATATGTCTTCCTAGATCTTCCAGCACCATTTATGCCTCTGTGGCTTTAAGTGAGATTGCCCAGAATTCCCCTTGCTATAGTTCCACCCACAGCACTTGGCCAGGGAGCCAGAAGACCTGGGTTCTGGCCTGATGTTCCCCTGAGCTAACTGGCTGGAGAGGCTTTGGGGGCCTGGGCACCAGCTTCTCAGCAATGCAGCAGGGGAATTGGGCTCAACCATGTGTGGGGCTCCTTCTAGCCTTAGCATTCGCCATGTCTAGGGAGGGTCCCAATTTCCCTGGAGCTTTGTGGATTCAGCACTGAACTTCTATGACTTAAGAGAGTTCTCCGTCTCGGGCAAACCAAGACTGTGGGTCACCCTTCCCTGTAGTTTCCACTGTCCCCTTGTCCCTGAGTTACTTACAGTGCAATCCGTCCTGCAGTGGCCCTGAGTGGCTGTCTGAGGTGCACAAGTGGCTTAGGGAGCAGAGAAGGACTGGAAAACAAAGCCCTCCGAGCGTCCCAATCAGCTAATGATTAATGAAGAGACCGTGGGTCAGAGAGTCTGGACAGAGAGAAGCCCTCTGACAGTCGGCTCACCAGCGTGCAGGAGGAAACGGGCACATTGGATTCCTGGCCCCAAGAGGGGTCTGGACCCCACCCACCACCTCTGCCCCAGGATGCACTGTCCCTGGGGTCCAACATGTGAGATCCAGGAGGGGGGCATTCAGAAGTCACAGAATCCAGGGCTATAAGCTGGACTCCCCAGACAATGCCCTTCTACTCTCCCAGGGGACCCCAAGAGGGTTTGCCTCTTCCAGTGGGCATAGTGCATGGGGTTTGCGCAGGGAGATCTTGGGGCATCTGGTCCTCCCCTGACCCCTCACCGGCTGCATGAATATGAGCCCATTGGGCCCTCTCTGTGGGTGTCAGCTGGATCCTCCCCCTCAGCATGAGGAGCTGAACCAGAGCAAGGGCAGCCACGTCCAGTGCCCCCCCCAAACCCCATGAGGATGCTCCCAAGTGACACGGTAAGGAATGGCGGGCACGTGAAACTGGAGAGGGCCAGCCACCCCAGGCCAGAGGCCACTCCCTGTCGGCTGGCCTCTGCCCACAGCCTCCAACCCGGGACTGTGTTATTTCTGAGAATGCTCCCCGCTCCTGGAGATCCCCAATGTTGGACCCCAAAGGCAGTGCATCCTGGAGCAAAGGTGGCACATGGTGGGACCAGATCCCTGCTTGGGCTGGGAATCCAATGTGCGTGTTTTCTCCTAACACCGGTCCTCATCCTGCTCTCTCTGGGAGCCAGGGAGCCTGGGCACGCGCGCTGAGTCTTCCTGGGCAACTGTTGCTCAGGCCATTGGGAGAACCCTGCAGAGCATCCTGGCTGTCAGTGTCCTGACCATTACCGTTCAGGCCGCTTCCTCTGGCGGACTTTCTCACTGGGTTTCTGGGTAGGAAGGCCTTTAACTCAAGTGGGCCACACACATCAAGCCCCAGGCTGGGCTGGGCTTCTGGGGCCATTAAAGCACTGCCATGGCGGAGCAGGTCAAGCATGGCTGTGGACCAATGGCGAGGGTCCACAGCTTGGCACCACCAGCACAACAACAAGAAGGGAGAACCACTGTACTCCTGGTGTCTTTGTTTTGTGAAAGGACTTAATGGACTTTTTCAATATTTTCAGGAAGGGCCCATAGGTAGAAGTCCCAGAAGTTGTTGTTGTTGGGTGCCGTCGAGTTGGTATCCGACTCATAGCGACCCTCTGTACAACAGGGGAAACACTATTGTCAGTGCTTCTCTGCTGTTCATAGGGTTTTCAATGGCAGATTGATTTTTGGGAGGGGGTTGCCAGGTCCTTCTCCCAGCTTACAGCTTCTGGTGTTCCTAGGCGGTCTCCCATTCAGGTACTAACCAGGCCCGACCCTGCAGAGTCCACCTTTATTCACATCCAAGCGGCCATCAATCCTGGCTTAGGGTGTGGGGCCCATTACAAAGTGTCCTTCCAAAGTCCTCAGAGAGGCACGTGGCTTCCTCATCATGGCTGAACGGCAGGCGCCATTTTACAATCCCCTTTTCCTCTATATTGCCTGCTAACGCCTAAGCTAGCTACCTCACAGTCCCAAACATGTGAATGTGGCTAAAGTTGTGTCTCGGAACTCCTTAGGATTGTGGTCCTCATAACAAATCTCCAGAGAGCTTTGGACTGTCCTTCAATACCCATGAGAAGTGACAGTTGAGGGAAATTCTTCAACCCCAGGACATCCATGCCGTCCCTGTGTACCAGGCAGCTACTTCCTCCCACAAGCCCAGGCCCACATGGTGATGTTAGGGTTTGAACATGAAACGTCTCCCATAGGCTCATGTGCTAAAGCCCAGGTCCTTAGTTGGTGGTGCTATTTTGGGAGGTTCTGGAAACTGTAGGAGGTGGGGCCTAGCTAGGTCACTGGGCGGGGGGGGGGGTGCTTGGGGCTGTGTCTTACTTGCCCCTTCCTGTACTCCCCTTTCTCTGCTTCCTGTCCACAATGAGGTGAAGGATTTCCTCTGCCACGTGCTGCCATGATGTCTTGCCCAAGCCCAGGAGGCCAAGCGGCTAAGGACTGAGTCGTCTGTGACCATGAACTAGAATGAGTCCTTCCACCTTTGAGCTGTGTTCCTCAGGCGTTTGGTCACAGTGACAGGAAAGCCTGACTAATGCAAATGGGAAGATGGAAGGGAGCGTCAGACCTTGCGCAGAGCCACTGACTCCCTCATGGAGGAGGAAGGGCTGCTGGCTGGGGGTGCAGGGCGGGCTGGGCCCAGCCACTAGTGGAGTGAAGCGATGTCCTGCCCCTCTAGGCTGGCTGCTGCTCATCCTAAGGCCTCAGGAGGGCACAGGGATGGCTCACCCTGTGTCACATCTGCGACACCAAGCGCTGCTCCTTAGTCACCTGCAAGGTCTTGTGCCATGTCTTTCCATCCCTCTGTATCAGGACATGCCTGGATGCAGATGCCCAGCAGTGGTCAGTGGTGACTGAGTGGATGAAGAGGCCACTTGTGCCCCTGAACATCGCAGCCAGGTCTGCAAGGGTAGGGTCAGCATCTTGGAAGAGGCACCATCTGCCAGGAGACCAGGCTGGCCTTGGGCAGCAGACGTTCCATGACTCACTGCTGCCCCCCAGAGGCGACGTATGCTGCCTACAGCCTGATGAGGCCCTGAGGGAGCTGCTTTTCCAATTGTCTAAGCTGCCTTCTGAACTGTGCTGCAGCCATGGCCACCAGTGGGGACTACTGCCCCATGAGACCACAGACACCGTTAGGCGACTGAAAGATTCAGCTGCCTTTTGCCCAAGATCGGTTTCCCAAAAGTGTGGATCTGAGAAAAGCAAATCAAACCTACATTGGGATTCCATCTCACTCCAAGCAGGATGGCTTACATCAAGAAAACAAACCTCAAACACGCCTATAATCCCAGGGACTCCAGAGGCTGAGGCAGGAGGATAGCAAGTTCAAGGCCAGAGGCAGCCTGTGTAACCTAGAGAGACATGGACTCAAAATAAAAAATAAGAAATGGACTGGGGGTGCAGCTGTATAGTCGACCACTTGCAAAGTGTGTGTGTCGGGGTTTGGCTCAGGCCCAGCAGAGGTCAGAGCCTTGCCCTGACACCGAGTGGGTATCGGGGACCCACTGGACCAGGCTGGTGTAGTGGCCAGAGGTGCCAAAGAAGGACCTCGGGAGACCTGTGAGAAATAGGAGAGGGAAGGTTTATTGGGTTACTCCCCAAGTGGGGTGCAACCAGCAAGAAGCCCCTGTCAAGTACTCAAGTGCTAGCTCTAAGCCTCCAGCATAGAATGCTGCAGGCTCATTGTTGGTACAGCTCAGCCTTAAAGGCACAGCTACAAGCAGCTGGTGTTCCGCTGGGCTGGAGGTCCAGTGGTCTTGATTCTCACAGCTCGCCTTCTCTGCCTCCTTCCTTCCCAAGGATGGGAGGGATTGGGAGGCTCTTCGTGGCTTGCTTGTAGCCTTTAGCACTTCGGGGTCCCTCGTCTTGACGTATAGGCTTGCTTGGAGATCTTCCGCTGGATTGGGGAGTGCTGGATCAAAGTGATGGGGTCCAGCTGGCAGTGGAGGGACAGTGAAAGGTGAAGGGTGAAGGGGGTCCGGGAGCCCTGCTTATATAGGGTCCCGGAGTGGGGTGTGTACTGGGGATAGCCAATGAGAGCACATTCCTGACAGGTACAGCAGGTGAACTGTCATACCTGCCAGGTAGGGGCAGTTATTTAACTGAGATGCTAGGGGTAGCCAATCAAAATTGAGGTGGTTGAGGCTGGTCAGGCTGGTCAGGGGCCATCTTTGCTCACTCAGTGGGAGGGGTAGGAGTAAGTGGGATGTGGCCCTGGGGTCACTTAGAGGCCAGTCCCTCAGGCTAGCATGAGGGACCCTAGTTATGGGATGGATTTAAAAAATCCCCAACGTGTGTGATACCCTAAGTTCAACCCTTAAGTATTGCCAAAAGAAAAAAAAAAGGAAAAGAAAAAATACAAACCACAAAATATACGGGTGAGGCTGTGGGGGAAAGGAACCTCTGGTGGGAATGTAAATTTGTGCAGCCACTGTGGAATCAGTATGAAGGTTCTTCAAAAGACTAAAACTAGAACCACCACGGGGTCCAGATATACCACTCTGGGGTGTATATAATCAAAGGAATCTAAGTCAGCATGCAACAGAGATACCTACACATCCATGGTTATTGTGGGACTATTCAAAATAGCCAAGTTATAGAGTTAGCCTAGGTGGCCACCAGCAGAAGAATGGATAAAGAAAATGTGGTGTGTAAATACACAGCGGTGTATTATTCAGCCATAAAGAAGATCAAAATTATGGCATTTGCAGGCAAATGCATGGAACTGGATATCACCATGTTAAGTGAAATAAGCAAGACACAAAAGGACAAATGTGGTATGTTTCCTCTCATATGTAGAATCTAGATTAACAAACAAACAAAAAAAAAAAAACAAGAAAAGCAAGGTATGAAAGTAGAAGGGGAACCATTTGGGAAGAGGGAGAGGACTATCGAGAGAAGGGCACAAGAGAGAGCAACAAGGGGGTGCAGCTCAAAGTGTTTTATATGTGTATGAAAATGTCATGAGAAGATCCATTATGTTGTGCTATAATATATACTAATAAAAACTGGGGCTGGGATTTAGCTCAGTTGGTAGAGAGCCGCTCTGCAGTCTCTGTGGTCCTGAGTTCAAATCCTAGCACTGCAAAAATGGGAGAAGGATGTGGCAATCCACTCCCGAGACAACCAGCCATTGAAAACCCTATAAGGGTCGCTATGAGTCGGAAGGGGCTGGGATTTAGCTCAGTGGGTAGAGCGCTGTGCTGCAGTCTCTGAGGTCCCGAGTTCAATTCCTAGCACCGCAAAAATGGGAGAAGGACCTGGCAATCCACTCCCAAGCCAATCCCGAAACAGCCATTGAAAGCCCTATGAGGGTCGCTATGAGTCGGATACCGACTCGATGGCACCTAACAACAACAACGAGTCGGAGACGACTCGATGGCACCCAACAACAACAACAACAATAAAACCTTTAAAAAGTCTGCCACTGAGTCCTATGGGGAACAGAGAACCACAGACTTTCCCACTGTCTCTTGGTTCAGAATGGTGAGTGGGGTGGGATGAGTGGTCCAGGAATCTGCACTAAAGGATCTCCCCACTTCAGTATTCAGGACCGCCCTCCACCTGAGTCCGGTGCTTGCAGTTTAACATTTCCCCACCAGAGGGCGAGCCTGCTTCCCAACCTTGGGCATCTCCTGCACTCCTGGTCATCCTCCAGCTCTCCACATGGCTTTGGATGATAAAGGTGGCCCTCTGCGCTCTGGCACTGTCTCGTGTAGCCAAACACCACATCCTACAGAGAGGGACAGAGGGTGTCAGGGCAGGCTCATGAGAGCTGGGCTCAGATGTACCCGTGGGCGAAGAGAGTGGAAACATCCAGTGGAGCGGGTAGAGAAACCTTGCGCAGCGAGCTGAGGGTCTGTCTGCGCTGGCGCATTCTGTCCTCTGCTCTTTAAGGAGCTCAGGGTTCTTGTTGATGGGGGCAGGGAGAGCGGGCAAGCACTGCCCTGCACCACAGACTGCACATGCTCTGGGGAAGGAGAGGCGTCAGGACTCCCTGCAGGGACTCACTGTGGTGAAAGAGGGGCTCCGGGGAGGGATCCTGAGGAAGGAGCCTGGGAGCTGAGCAGGATGGGAAGGAAGCGCCCAGTGGAAACAGGGTTGACGTGGAGGCCAATGTCCCAGTACTCGCGAAAGTTCTGCAGAAGATCCAGCAGGACTGAGGACAGATGCATTGATGTCCATGTGCCTGGTGGTCCAGGCATTCAGCGGACAGTGGTGGGAGAGCAAGGGGATAGGCACGGCGGGGGCTGTGGCTGGGCCTGTGCCTTTGTCCCCCAGGCTGGAGCTGGAGATAGAACTGAATGATGGCCCGTGAGTACCTATCCCAGAGAGTAGAATTTGGAAGTGGGAGAAACAGGGATCTTGAGTGCTGAATTGCGGCTGTGGCTGATCCTGAAAAGGTGACCCTCAGGCTGCCGTGGCTTATCTCCAAGCTGCCTTCCCTGTGGTCCAGCTTTTCCACATTCCACGAGGCTCTCCGGCAGCTTTACAATACATTCTTTTCGTTCTCTTTTTTAAAAAGTAATCCAAACTATCTTAACAACTCTCTGTTTGCAGCTACAAGGAGAGTGAGTAGAACAGCTTTTAGCATCTGTTACACATAATGAAATGACTTTCTCTAAATTGGGCTAAGCTCCTCTTCCATTTTGTCCTTAGTATTCATTTGCTCAGCAAACACATCCTTCATAGCTCAGCCCATCATTGGACTTAACTTTCATGGGATTAATTGTAATCCTTGAATAAGTGGCACTGATGAGGCCCCAAAACATGTTCCCTGGGTCCTTCCAGTGGGAATGAGGCAGGGCAGAAAGACAGGGAAAATTAGGGGGATATAGAAAGGAAAAGAGCTTCCACTCTGGGGTCTGGGTGAAGTCCTACCAGCTGAAAATCAAGGACTTCAACACAACTACCAAGGAAACTGCTGTGGGGATTGTTTGCATAGAGACATTATTTTGAGTGGAAGTGTTAAAATAGCTATACTTGGACCACAAATGAAGAGAGAGACTTGACAAAAAAGGTGGTGGTGGGAGAATGGAAATAGAAAAAGCCATGAAGTATGGGCTGCACACAAAACCAGAACCACCCAAAGGGCAAGGACTTTAGAACACAGCGATTATAGCCAGAGGCTACGTGCAGTATTTAGGGCCACCCTCAGTCAAAATCCACAGGAAATATGGAAATAAGTCCCGAAAAATTCTCTAATTGAAATGAGCCACTCCCGAAGCAATCCACTCCTGAAGCAACCCCGAAACAATTGGCCATCGAAAACCCTATGAGGGTCGCTATGAGTTGGACCCAACTCAACAGCACCTACCAACCAGCCAACTCTTGGGGTGAAGATGTATGTAACCTTTGAGTTTTGCCTCACTTTCTCTGTAATCCTGTGCTTCTTTGAGAATCTCCCAAATGAGATTATGGGCTATGTTTGCAGCCAACATAGGCAGGTCTGAGATCTCCAGGTTCAGGTTGACCAAGGGCTTGCAGTCTGGCCAGGGTTTCTTCACTGTGGCTCTGGTATCCCAGCATCCTCAGAGGCCAGCTAGGGTCACCACACACCCCATGCATCAGAGAGCACCCCTACTTCATGTTTGTTTCATTGGGGCTCCTTGTAAACTTAGGTTTGTACTGTAAAGTGAGAGAAAATTGACAACCACCAATCGGGATGTGGGACAGGAACGGAACAGGGGAGGAGGCGGCACTAGAAGAATATAAAGATAAGATGTCATTAAGACCATGTTAAGTAAAGGACTAGCATGTGTTTGGGGTTGAGTCATGTCTCCCCTAAAAGAGGTGCTGCAGTTGTAACACCCAGCATCTCAGAAAGGAATCCCATTTGGAAATGGGGTCTTACAGAGCAAAGTTAATGTGAGGTAATAAAGATGGACCCTAATCCAGTGTGGCCTGCAGCCGTAGCCCTGTGGTGTCCGATCCTGTCAGATCTCGGAAGCTAAGTAGGGTCGGGCCTGGTTAGTCCTTGGATGGGAGACCACCTGGGAACACCAGGTGCTGTAGGCTTGGGAGACGGACCTGGCAACCCACTCCCAAAAATCAATCCGCCATTGAAAATCCTATGAATAGCAGAGAAGCACTGACCATAGTGTTTTGCTTGTTGTACGCAGGGTTGCTATGAGTCAAATACCGACTTGACGGCACCTAACAACAACGATCCAGTATGACTGAAGCTCTTTCCGAAAGGGGGAATTTGAACCCACAGGCAGACATGAGAAGATAGTCATAGGATGATGGAGGCAGAGATTGGACAGACATAGGCACAAGCCAAGGAGCACCATGGAGGACTGGCCTCTGCCAGCAACTGGGAGGAGGCCAGGCAGGAGTCTCCCCCGGGTCTCCTAGGGAGCTCAGCCTCCAACGGCCTGATGGTGACTTCAGCCTCCAGAGCCGTGAGGACATCAGGATCTGCCCAGAAGCCTCCCAGCAGTGGGCTTCGTGGCTGCCCCGCAGCCTCACATGGCCTTGAGGGGTGCGCTGAGTTGAGAGAGGCAGCTGAGCCTGGCATCGCAGAAGGCCACTGGACCTGGGGGAGGGGGAGGGTCACAACAACCGGTGAGGTACTGAGGCCCTGGCCCCACCAAAGCCACCCCAGAAAGCTGGTGGCATCCGGACCTTCCCGGAGGGTTAGGGTGACTGCCAAAGATCTGGAGGGAGTGGGCAGTGGGCAGCGGTGACATCACAGGGGTTGTGAACATAGCAGAGAAGTGATAATAAAGACTGGGGACAAGGGGGCCATCGGCGGCCACTTAGGGCCTGAGAGCCTTTGGTGAGATGTCCAGGTGGCAGCTGGACACACTGATCTTCCCCTAGATGGCTCCTCAACATTCAGCCTCAGCTCAAATGTCCCTCCTTGGAGATGCGTCAGCCACACACCCCTCTCTGAATCTAGGGTGGTTCCCCCATGTGCCTCCCTGCCCCTTTGCTCTGTCTGTTCTTCTAGAATTTCCCACCATCTCACTCATGCGTTCATTGGTTTCTAGTTGGCTTCGCTGTACAGGTCTAGGAATCCTACGTCACTTGCTGTTGGATCTCATGACTCGGAATAGCATCTGCCCACGGGCGGTGCTCGATCAGTATTGGCTGAGCAGCAAGATTAATAAAGGAGGCTGGCGTCATCACCTGGGTTCTCAGGCATCGATGCAGAGAGAGAGTGCTGGGTGAGAGATGATTACCAGGGATCCACACCTGTGAAGGGAAGAGGGTGGGCAAGGGTTGGCGGGTTAAAAAGAAAGCCAAAGTGCTAAGCTACCCACAAGGCTTTGCCACCTCCTGATCTAGCAAAGGATCATCGCCCAATAGGGCCTCCTGTTGGGCTGAATGGCCAGATCTTTAAATCTTTTTTTCTTTTTTTTTTTTTTTCAGTACTAGGGGTTGAACCCAGGGCCTCGAGCTTGCATGCTCTGCAAGTGCTGGACCACTGAGCTGCACCCCCAGCCCTTTTTTTTCCTCTTTACTTTTTGAGACAGGGTCTCACTAAATTAAGACTTCCTCTGGTCTCGAACTTGCAATCCTCCTGGCTCCGCCTCCCAAGCCGCTGGGATTACAGGCATGTGCCACCACGCCCAGCTCAGATCTTTAAATCTTCATCTTGCTCAGACCCTAGATGCCTCCTCTCATGGGAAGGGCAGTCCCTGCAGGAGCCTTCAGCCCGAAGCTATCAGCTGAATCCATGGCCAAGGAAAGTGCATCTAGAACCCTGCGCTGGGCCTTCAGGTTCCTTGGGTCATAGGGCTGGTGGCATGGAAACCAGGAAGGTGAGCAACTGGTAAGTAAAAACAGTCTGAGCCGGGCGCGGTGGCGCACGCCTATAATCTCAGTGGCTTGGGAGGCGGAGGCAAGAGGATTGCAAGTTCGAGACCAGAGGCAGTCCGCGTAATTTAGCGAGGCCCTGTCTCAAAATAAATAAATAAATAAATAAATAAATAAATAAATAAATAAATAAAAATAGGCTGGGGGTGCAGCTCAGTGGTCCAGCACCTGCAGAACATGCAAGCGCGAGGCCCTGGGTTCAACCCCCAGTACCACAAAAAAAAAAAAAAAAAAAAAAAAGTACAGTCTGTGGTCTGTGTCCTAGGAAGCAAGAAGGACAGGCTTGGTGCCAAAGAGAGGAAAGAGTGGCCTCTTCTACCTAACAGGAATCTGCAGAGGGCTTGGGAGGGGGTAGAATTGGAGGTGACGAGTTTGTATGTCCATATGGGGAGTTGGGAGGAAGGAACAAGAGCCAGGGCAGCCCTGGGTGGGGAACCCCAACATGCTGCCAAGGGATGTGCAAAGTCAGGCTGCAGGGCGGGTGGTCTTGGGAAGGTGGTGATGGTCTGGGACCCAAATGCGGTGAGCCCTGGATGAAGGCCAAGGGCAGTCTCCCTGCAGACTGGCTCCGCTAAGAAAACAGGCTCTTCCCTGGTGACAGACAAGGCCTAGGTGTCCTCTTTGCGGACACAGAAGGGAGTCAGAGTCATGCAGGGGCTGCTTAGGAAACTGGAACGGGATGCAGGCAGGGCTGGGAGCCTGGGCGTCTGCAGAAAGTGAGCTGACACAAGCGCCCCAGCATTAAAGCCCCACTTAAAGAAAAGAGGAGCAGAGTTCAAAGGAACGGGGGCCTGGGGGATCTTATGAGAAACCACTGGGAACGACAGAAAGACAGCAGAATCGGCACCACCCAAGAGATAACAGAAAAATCTGTTTTCTACCTCTGCCCTCCAGAAGAAAGGCAGATTTTCATCTTTCAAAGAAATCTCTGCAGGCTGGCACTGCCACCCTCTAGGTGCAGGATAGAGTTGCTGGTACACTTTGTTGCTGGCGTGCTTTGTTCCTAAGATTAGAAATGGAGCCATGGGCAGCCCGTTGGGGCAGTGCATACCACCTGGTATGCACATGGCCACAAGAGAGCCAGCTGGGCACTGGGACTCCATATCATGCCAGGTGGCATTCTAGGCCCCACAGGGGCTTCTGCCCACCGAGACCCCCTGGCTACCCCTGTCTGCTTCTCCCTGTCATCTTGCCTCCGCCAAGGCCAAGCATGAAACACCTGATTCCCTGGGCTTCGGGCACTGTGGATTGTTCCCATGACTTGAGATTTCAGCTGAGAAGCTGGACAGAGTACGCTCACCTATCACGACAGCTCTTGTGAGGCTGAAGCAGGAGGGTTGAGAGTCAAGCCCAGTGTGGGCTGCATAACAAGACCTCATTTCTTTTTTTAAAAAAAAAGGGTTCAGTGGCCAGGCACGGTGGTGCACGCGTGTAATCCCAGTGGTTTGGGAGGCGGAGGCGGGAGGATCGCAAGTTCGAGACCAGAGGCAGTCTGCATAACTTAGTGAGACCCTGTTTCAAAAAGTAAAAAAAAAAAAAGGGCTGGGTGTGCAGCTCAGTGGTCTAGGACTTGCAAAGCATGCAAGCGCGAGGCCCTGGGTTCAAGCCCCAGTACCGCAAAACAAAACAAAACAAAACAAAAGGGTTCAGTTGAGGCATTATGTCTCTGTGTTTTCTCCTTTCATTAAATTTCGGGGTTGGCAGGTCTAATTATCTAGGTCAACAGACCAAGGCAGATGGCAAAGCCATTGATAATTGTGGATCCTTCCACCGGATCACTGGGATAAGGAAGGGCATTGTACTGCCCTGGGCAACTTGCATTGGGCAGCCTGGGGAAACTTCCTATAGCATTGTTTCCCCAGTGACCCCAACATGTCAGGCAAAGAGAAGGTGGTCCGTGAAAACTTGGAAGTGGATGAATGAGTGACTGAACGAATGATAGTGAAGGGCAGGCCAAGGGAGGAAATGTCACCTCAGGTGCCCCGGGCTCACTTTGATCTCGTGCCTGACCCGCCATTTCCTCTCATCCATCTATCAAAGGCTACTTTCAAAGCCTTTCTGCTCACTCAGGGATGGATGGCCAAAACTAGGTCAAAGTGAAGTCCCTAAAGATTAAACTGTGTTTGGATTTGAGGGGATGGAAAGGGAATATAACATAGTTCTTTATCTCCTGACCACATGACAAATTGGCATTCCATAACTATTAGGGTGGAGATTTGTTTAGTGTCTGAACCATCGACAACATAGCAATGGTATTTCTTTTTCTTTTCTTTTCTTTTCTTTTTTTTTTTGGTGTGGTACTGGGGGTTCAACCCAGGGCCTCACGTTTGCATGCTTTGCAAGTACTGGACCACTAAGCTGCACCCCCAGCGCATTTTTTTACTTTTTGAGACAAGGTCTCGCTAAGTTACGCAGACAGTCTCTGGTCTCAAACTTTCGATCCTCCTGCCTCTGCCTCCCGAGCCTCTGGAATTACAAGTGTGCGCCACCATGCCCGGCTCAGCATGGTATTTCTATAACCACCACTACCACCATCACCACCATCTCCATTGCAATCATCACCATCACCACCACCATCACCATTATCACTACCACCATCACCACCATCACCATCATCCCCATCACAACCACCACCATCACCACCATCACCATTTCCATAATCACCATCATCACCGCCACCATCTCCATCATCATCACCATCACCACCACCACCACCACCACCACCACCATCACCACCATTACTATCACCACCACCACCACCATCACCACCATCACCATAATCATCACCACCACCACCATCTCTGTCATCACCATCATCACCGCCACCACCATCACCACCATCACCATCTTCACCACTGTCTCCACCACCATCATCACCATCACCACCATCTCCACCATCACCGCCACCACCATCACCATCCCCACCATTACCGTCTTCATCACCATCTGTATCATTACAACCATCATGGTCACCATCTTCACCACCACCACCATCTCCATCATTACAACCATCCCCATCACCGCTATCATCACTACCATCACCACCACTATCACCATCTTCACCACCATCTCCATTATCACCATTACAACCAGCACAATCACCATCTTCACCACCATCACCACCACTATCACCATCTCCATCACCATAACCACCACCATCTCGATCATTACAACCATCACCATCACCACTATCACCACCACCATCGCCATCTTCACCACCATCACCATCTCTCTCTCTGTCATCATCATCACCATCTTCATCACCATAATGACCACAAACAATCTCCATCACCATCACCACCCTCAAGCTAAACTAGATTTTGAAGCTGGGTAACAACTTCTTAGGTGAACAAGAAGCAGACACCATAAGCCTGAGGCCCAGCATGTTGAAAGACAGGAAGGGCTTGTTGGAGGTAAAGGCCAAGGACTTGACTCTTCCAGGACATAAAGACAGGAGAAGAGGCTGGACAGGTGAGTGGGCGAGGGCATTGGGAGCAGTAGGTGTTGACATTGCAATTACAACATTTATTACTGTGCTATTTAACAAACTTGGGGTTTCTGTCATAGGCAGGAGGATTTAGTAAAGGAAATAATACGTATTCATTCATTCGCTCATTCACTTATTCAGCAGATATTGAGCACCTGCACATCTGTGCAAGGTTCTAGGGATACAAGCAAGGACGAAGCTGTAGAGTTGATTTGGATGATCTCATGAGTCCTCAGTATAAACCTGGGAGGTTGTAAGCGCTGGCATGGGGTGCTGGGCGCAGTCCCGCCTCACCTGCTGGCGCACCTTGTGGCTGTGAAGCGGTGTCCATGCCAACTACACTCTGCCAGCTCCCTCCAGGATCCTCCCTGGAATTTTCCACAGCTTGGGCCAGGGGAAGAGCGCCAGCACCCCCGGGGCCTGCTGAGTCACCAGGTGGGAGAGAAACCGAGCTCTGAGCCCTCTCAGTCCTCCAGGCCGGCCCCCAGGAACCCACAGCCCTCTCCAGCCTCCACCCAACTCCCAGCCTGGCATCCAACTCCCAGAAGCCTCTCCTCTCAGGCCACATGGTGTGGTTCTGCCACCCTGGTGTGCGAAGCCAGTTTGCTGGTGGAGACTAGACTGGCACAGAGACTAGAGGCCTGGCAGGGGCACGTGGAAAATTCTGAAAGCATCACATTACAGCCATAGGAAAGGACCTCTCCAGGTGTCACCTGCTGGCTGGCTGCCACCTCCACACTGGGAGTCTTATCCGAATTCCACAGGTGGAGGAGGCAGAGGCTCTGGGAGCTGCAGTGATTTTCCAGGGCTGGGCCCACTGTCTGGGAGCAGAGCTAGCATTTGACCTCAAATCACAGCTTTCCCCCCACCAGACAGCTGCCACCCACCAGCACCAGATTCCATGTGCAGAGCAGATGGAGCTGCAGTGATTTTTCCAAGGCTGGGCCCACTGTCTGGGAGCAGAGCTAGCATTTGACCTCAAATCACAGCTTTTCCCCCACCAGGCAGCTCCCACCCACCAGCACCAAACTCCATGTGCGGAGCCAATGGCCCAGTGCAGAGACCCACAGCCCAAAAGCAGGTGGTAGGGTGAGTGAGGCAAACTGAGAGCAGAATAGGGCAGGGCCATGGCTGAGAGGTGTTCAGGGACCCCCTTAAACTTAGGGAAACCCTTGCTGAGGTGGCCATGGGGCTGCATAGCAACCCCCTGCATGAGGATCCAGCAGAAAGAGGAGGCCTTTGCCTTAGTGGAGAGCAGCAATGTGAGAGAAAGACCTGGTCCATCTAACGATGGCTGCCTCGTGACCTAGTTAGGACTGTTGTTGTTGTTGTTAGATGCCGTCGAGTAGTTATCTACCCCATAGCAATCCTGCATACAACAGGCAAAACACTATTGTCAGTGCTTCTCTGCTGTTCATAGGGTTTTCAATGGCAGATTGATTTTTGGGAGTGGGTTGCCGGGTCCATCTCCCAAGCCTATAGCACCTGGTGTTCCCAGGCTGTCTCCCATCCAAGTACTAACCAGGCCTGACCCTACTTAGCTTCTGAGATCTGATGGGATCGGCTGCCACAGGGCTACGGCTGCAGGCTAGTTAGGGCTGACAGAATAATAAATGAAAACATTAAACAATAAATATGCAACATGACATCATGCAGAACGTGACATGGTTGCTGCAGCCTTGGGAGGGAAGGAAGGAGACGTTTCAGCTTTGGGTCTGGCAGGCTACCTGAGGTGGCCCTCGGCAGCCGGGCCCAGCTTCAGAAGGGTGAAGGCAGCAAAGCTTCCATGAAAGGCAGGAGTGAAGGCTTCGGGTAGAAACTTTGGCAGAATCTAGGAGAACTGACAAGTGATTGCTTGTCCTGGAGCTCCAAGCTCCAAGTGGGTCGTCAAGCTAGCGCATGGAGTTGAGATCAGATTGCAGAGAGCCTTGGATGAAAAGTTAAGAAGGCTCTTCCTATGGGAAGTAGGGAGCCAGTGAGCGGGAGAATAACCTCATCAGAGTCGTGTTTATGAGGAATCCTCCTGGTGGTGATATCAAACTTGCCTCAGACAGGGAAGGAACTGGTAGCAGGCTAAGTGGTCAGGAGAATGTTACTTCAACACAGTTGCTCACAGGAAGAGGAACAGAGCACGGAAGGAGACCCCCGGGATCTCTTGACAGGAGGGTAGGGTGGGGCAGGGGCACAGAGGGACATCTGACAGGCCTCTGCCACAGGAAGATCCTGTAGAGACTCTGCCTCCTGTAGAGACTCTTGCCTCCACAAGGTTCTGCTTTGTGGCCGCCTTCTCCAGGAAGCCTTCCTGGACCATCCAGACAGCCGGGGCTTCCTGACACCCTGACTCTCCTGAGCCCTCCCCATGCAGGGCTCCTTGTACCTCTGTTTCTTTTCCGCTCGTGGCTTGTCACCTCCGCTTGATCCTCGACTTCTCCTGGCAGGAACATGCACACACTTTGTGCATGACTCGGGCACGTCACCGTCAGCCTGGACACCGCTGTCCCCAGCCTGTGCTCCATGCTGGTGCTCGCTCCACCCTGAACCGGCCCTGACCCAGGTGCCCAAGGCAGAGCCCCATTTTCCTGACCTCTGTCTCCCTGTCCACCCATGGGCTGGACTCCACCCCTGGGGGCCCAGAAACCACCAAACCCCGCCCCTAATGACCATGAACACAAAGCTCCATCAGCTGCCTGTCTCCAGCCACCAACTGCCCACTCCCGGGACTCCCCTGGCCCTGCACTTCCCTCCGGCCCCACCCCCACCTGATAACGAGGTCCCTGGAAGCAGGCCCACCCCACCGGCTCAGCTCCTGGACCCCTGCACTGGGCTACCCTTGGGGATACCACCTGCACCCACAATGTCCAAACCAAGCCCTTCCGAGCTCTCGCCAAACCCCTGCCCGGGTGCCCAGTCCTCCCCACCCCACCCAGTTTGCCCTTTTCCCACGCTGATTCTGAGCATTGCTCTCCCGCCTCTGCCAGGCAGAGCTGGGATGTGAGTCACAGCTGCCAGGGCCCGGCTGACACCACCCGCCTGGTAGCTATGGCGTCCAGCTCGTCCCACGGCCCGTGACACACACCTCTCCCTGGCCCCGGTGCTGAGGGCTGCGAGAGCGTCTCCGGCCGGCAGGAGGCAGCTGAGGTTGGGAGGCGGGAGGTTGTGGGGCACAAGTGGCCTCGGTGCAAATACCGTGCTTCCCTAAACCAACCAATTCCATCATCAGCACGGTCATGAAATAATGAATCAGATTGCATGGGAAAAGAGCAGTGGTCACGACAATAATAAAACCACCAAGCCAGTGGCCATGGGGGCTCTGTGTGCTCAGTCTCGGGTGTGGCAGGCATGGCATCCCTTAGTCGCTCCTCGGGGAGGAGAGTGTGGACGTCCCTGCCTGGCAGGTGTACGGGTAGAGGCACAGGGATGTGCCAAGGACTCTGGCCCTGCACCACGCTTCCGCTCTCAAACCCTGGCCCCTCTCAGGCTGCGAGTCCCCCAGAGCTGGTCACCAGTTGGGAACAGCTGCCCATTCAAGGAAGAAAACCATCTCTTGTCTGGGGATGCTTCAGAGAGGAGCATGGTGAGGCTGCTCTGTCACAGAGGAAGAAGCCTTGTCCCATAAAATACTCTTGGTCAGCCCGAGAGTCAGCTCTGACAGTGGGCTATCTATCAGAGTGAAATCCCAGCACTCGGCTTTTCTTGTTGTTGTTGTTAGGTGCCATCGAGTCAGTATCCGACTCATAGCGACCCTACATACAGCAGGGGAAACACTATTGTCAGTGCTTCCCTGCTGTTCATAGGGTTTTCAATGGCGGATTGATTTTTGGGAGTGGGTTGCCGGGTCCTTCTCCCAAGCCTATAGCACCTGGTGTTCCCAGGCGGTCTCCCATCCAAGTACTAACCAGGCCTGACCCTGCTTAGCTTCTGAGATCTGACGGGATTGGACACCACAACACTATGGCTGCAGGCGCACTTGCTCTCAGCCGACTTAAAAAGCACTAAGTTTGGAGGTCACACAGCTGGGCAATACATTAGCTTCCTACTAATCCTTGCTGCAGATGACACCACTGACGGGTGGGGGTGACCCTAGCTGCCTGGGTTACTGGGTGGAAACCTGAAGTCCACTTCACTTGAGCCTGCTGGGGGACCAAAATAGGATGACAGGTCTGGCACCTTGGCCTTCATGTTGTGCCTGTCCCCTTTGCTGCCTTAACGCCTGGGCCAGATTCTACTCAGCTCTGCATGTAGACGTGTTGATCCTTTTAATGCTTTGTGCAAGACTATAATACAGGGTGACCTGGCTTATTGCCCGTTGTAGCTGCTGCTCTTTCTCACCTACTCTGTGTATTCTCAGCAGCTGACACACTGGAAGTCCCTTAGATTTTTCATAAGGCCTAAACCAAACCACGGGGCTGGGATCTAGCTCAGTTGGTAGAGCGCTGCGCTGCAGTCTCTGAGGTCCCAAGTTTGATTCCCAGCACCACAAAAATGGGAGAAGGATCTGGCAATCCACTCCCGAGGCAATCCTGAAACAGCCATTGAAAACCCAATGAGGGTCACTATGAGTCGGGTACTGACTCGACGGCACCTAACAACAACAACAACAAACCAAACCACGAGGCCCAGACATTTACGCGAGATACCGCCTCCAGCGTTAGGAGGAGGTCAGCAGGTCCTGGGTTCAGCCAACTGCCTGTTAGCCTGCAAACCCTGAGGTCAGAATGCTCGGGCCCCAGAAGGAAAACCATGCCCACGGCCAACGAAAAATGACCAAATTTCAGCCCGCCTCAGCCAATCCATGAAAGCCTGCCTCTCTGTCCAGAGAGGACCTGGTCCCCTTCTTGATCAGCCCTGGCTGCCCTCTACTCGCTAGCTGAAGCCCCAGTTAGAAAGCCCTGCCTGCCTCGTCCCTAACATTTGGCTTGGTCTCATTTCTATTGCTTTCACGCCAAGATATCCCATCTCCGATACCAACTCTGGTGTCTTGGAAACCTGGCTGCAGGATGTTGGCTTTCATCCCAGCATCACAGATTTCAGGCTGAGCACCCAGGCCTTTGAAGAAAAACAACAACAACAGAAAAAATTCATCCCAAAAAGGAAGACTGGAAAACAGCTATTCCAGCTCTTGGGGCCCCTGTCATGTTCCTGCCCAGGGGAACGGCCTCGGGATGGGTGGTCGTGGCCTGTGCCACTCCTTCCTCAGTCACTAATCACTAATGGATAGCTTAATCGGTGGAGTTTCTCAAGGATTTCCCTCATTTTATGGGTGAGGAAAGTAAGGTCTTGAAGGGTGAAGTAACTTGAGCAGAGATGGGCAGCCGGGAAGTGGCAGGTATGGCCCTTGATCCAGTTTTCTGACCCCAGACCCAATTCTCTGGTCCCCACCCCTCCATTTCTCCGTCCTGCAATCTTTCCACCACCAAGGTCTTTCTCCTCGGTTTCAGATTCCTGGGTTTGTCTCTTTCCTTCTCAGTGTCAATCATTTGTACTTTAGTATGAATAACTCACTCAAGTGCGTTCTCTCTCTGAAAGCAACTGTCCTTCATTTTGTCATGGATTCTCAAGGCAGTGCCCTAGAAAAGGACGAGCAGGTATCAGCAAATCAGCAAATCAGCAAACAAGCCGTGGCAGCTCAGAGTACACCTTTGCCAATCGGGTGACCTACTTACCAATACAGGCTAGGTTTGCGCCAGCCCGCTGTTACTTCTGCTGGCAGGAAACATGGAGGGAGGAAGGGAACCACCCCGCGCCCCCCACCCACCCCACTTCCACCTGCAGGGTGAGCCCCGTGGTGTCCGTGCCCAGAGTCTTCCTTCTTGTGCTCCTCTGGGTGCTGGGCTTGGACTCCATTTAAGAGACGGATGGGGCATTCTTGCAGAAGAGCTGCCTGGCATGGAAGCTTCCGGCATTGCTCTGTTTCTTCGCGTTTCCTCACCCCAGTGGCTCAGCAGCCCCAGCCCTGGGAATAGGCCTGCCCCTCGGTCTGAGGTTCAAGGTAGCTCCGTCTTCTTGCATTTCTGAAGACTCAGAAATGAACTTTTCCCAAACTTACCTGCCTATAGCGTATAAAAGAGTGGGCAGCTATCAGATAGGGACAGCTTCTCCTATGCTAAGTTGTGTATAGATCGCAACCTTCCTTAAAATCCTGTTCTTCTCATCTGATTAATTACGCACAGCACACAATCCATTAGATGGGACGGGACCGACCTTCTCCGGGCCCATGGCTGTATTAAGCGCACACAGGCCATCGGGGTAGGAGGAAGGCAACAGGGTGAGGCTTGTGACTTGGTTGGGTCAAATCAGCTCCCCGTCCTTACCTCATTATTACTATTATTTCTAATTACTATTACTGTGATTATTACTAATTATTTTAATTTACGTCTTTCAGATCGGCCATAGACTTATATCATGAACCACTTGGCGGAGCAAATGGCGCAGGGACTTCCTTGGTTCCAATGAACCGATGGAAACAGTGAGACACAGAGAGGGTGGGAACCTGGGCAAGGCGGCCCAGCTAAGGCAGGATTGGTGTAGGAGGAGAATCCAGCTTGCTGTGACGGCAGGAAATGTGCTCTGCCTCAACGTCGCAAGGTGTCCCTGAGAACGGGACCTGTGTGCACAGGGGAGCCGGGTGTTGGGAACTTTCACTCGGTCCCGAGCTCACCTCTGATGCATGCAGGCACCTCAGGACATTGTCTCTCCCCACCGCTCCCAGCCCAGCCTGCCTGTGGACACAGAGGCCTCCAGGGGCTGGCCCTGTCCATGTACTTCCCGCACCTCCTCTAGCTTGCAGAAGGCCAATTTTTCCCAGCCTCAACCTTGCTGGGGCTGCTGGAGTAAAGCAGAAAGGCGTCAGGCTTCACTCTGGGAAGACAGACACCACCTCCTCCAGGAAGCCCTCTTTGCTCTCCTAGGTAATTGAGAAGCATCGCTCCACTGGGGCTTCCAAGGGGTTTGACGGGGCCTTGGGCATGGAGCCAGCTGCAGTGTCGGTCCCTTCATGACCTGTGAGCTACCGGAGGAGGCAGCCTTGGGTTTTTCCCCTCGGTTTCACACATGGCTTTGCTGCCTGACATGCTAGAGGCTCTCAATCCGTGTTTCAACTTAGGTTTTGCTGCTTTGGAAGGGAAAAGGAAAGGAGGATGAACGGAAGACAGGATGGGGCAGGGTTCCGGAAGAGAAGCTGGATGCCTCCAAGATGGGGAAGGGAGGTGGTGGCAGCCCTGATTCCCCACCAGACTGCACAAACCGTCAGGACACGTGCTGTGCACCGTCCCCCTGGTCGGCATTCACCAGCAATGGCTTTCTGTTCCCCTCTGGGCACACGCCCAGTCTTTCCTCAGTTTCTCCCAAACCTTCTCCACGAAGGCTATCCTTATTCATTGTTTTCTTTTCCATGGAGAGTATTTTAAGAGGAGGAACATGCACTGAAGAGCCATGGGCTTACTCACTCTCCTAGGCCTCTATGTTCTAATCTGTATAGTGGGACGATGGGCTGGGATTTAGCTCAGTTGGTAGAGTGCTGCTTTGCAATCTCTGAGGTCCCAAGTTCGATTCCCAGCATTGCAAAAATGGGAGAAGGAGGCGGCAACCCACTCCTGAGGCAATTCCAAAATAATCAGCCATTGAAAACCCTGTGAGGATCACTATGAGTCTGATACGACTCGATGGCACCTAACAACAACAATAGTGGGACCATAGTCCTTCCCTCAGACAGGTGAGAATCCAGTGTGTATGTGCGCATTGTGTGTGTGTGTTTGTATGTGCACATAAACACATACCGCTAAAATCAAATTAGTGAACTTAAAGTGTAGCAAAACAGGAAATTAGGATTTATTTATTTATTTTGCTAATTGCCATTTAAAATTTCCTCTCATATTATTTTTCTGCCATGTTCTGTTCTTATTCCTTCTGCCATTCTTTTGTTATCCCAGAATCCTGTCCTGGCTAGAATGATATCTAGCACAGAGTTGGGTCTGTATTATTATAAGTGAAATTGATTGACAGCATGGTTTCCAAGGGATCAATACCTTCAGGCAGCCATAGATTCAATGTGGTTCCCTGTTGCCCATTGTATAGGTGAGTAGACTGAGAACCAGGGCAAGGGGGGCTTCTTCAGTATATTATGGGTCCCCTATGTCTGGATTCTGGTCTGCAGCCATATGTGGCATCTGATCCCATCAGATCTCAGAAGCTAAGCAGGGTCTGGCCTGGTTAGTACTTTGATGGGAGACTGCCTGGGAACACCAGGTGCTGTAGGCTTGGGAGACGGACCTGGCAACCCACTCCCAAAATTCAATCCACCACTGAAAACCGTATGAACAGCAGAGAAGTACTGACAATACTGTTTTGCCTATTGTACACAGGGTGGCTATGAGTCAGATACCGACTCGATGGCACCTAACAACAACAAGAACATGTCTGGATTAACCCAAGCCCAGGCCCAGCCCTGGGGGCTGGGCTGGGGCTAAACAGCCAGCTTCCAGCCTCTACCTGGGAGGTAAGGTGGGGCGAGGTAACCATCTGTGCCAGGTGGCCCATATTTCACCTAGTGCCAGTGAACACACCTCCCTCGTCCCCCGCCCCCAAGAAGGAAACTGGGGGGATGATTCTGCTCAAAGGCATCACAGAGATCGGGCTGTGGAACCAGGCCTGGAATGGAGGATGTCCGTCGGGTTCCTGGGCAGCTGCCCCCACCTTCCTCTATGAGTTTTACTGGGTGCCAAACACTGGGAGGGGCAAGCCAGCCCCCTCCAATGGATCTGCAGAGTGCCTGCATGTACCTGGCACAGGGCATGGTGCGTTTGTGGGGACAGGAGACGAACAACTGGCCTGAGCTTCTCCCAGGGGTAGCTGGGACGTCCAGGCTTTATCTTACTGCTGTCTGATTACGGTGCCTGTGGGACCACACAGCCAGGCAGACTTGGGTGGGGGGAGACACAGGCTGGGCAGGGCAGGCAGCAGCCTGCCAGTTTGCAGAGGAGGCTGTGGGGCGCGGGGCCTGAGGCTCACCCTACAAGTCAGAGGCTGCCATCTTGGATGCGATTTTTGTTATTCTTATTGTTGTTATTTATAGAATGCTTCCAATTTTTTAATGATGTATTTATATCTCATTTCTTTCTTGTTTGCTTAGACTTTTGTTTAGAAAGATTTTCAATAGGTAACTTAAGATCTTATTTTTAAAATGTCAGTTTTCTCCTAAAATCTATCATTTAATCATTTGAGTCATTTGAATTAAACTGTATTGATTGAACTCCCCAACTGGAGCTTAGTTTAATGAATAAAGTTACAGTTTTCTTAAATGTATCTTCACCTGATTGCTCTGTAGTTGTTAGGTGCCATCAAGTCAGGTCTGACTCATAGCAACCCTGTGTACAGCGGAACGAAATATTCCTGGATTCTATGCCAGGCACATGATCTTATTTATGTTTAAGCCCATTGTTGCAGACACTGTGTTAATCCATTTAGTTGAGGGTTTTCCTTTTTTTCATTGGCCTGCCACTCTCCCAAACATGATGTCCTTCTCCAGGGACTGGTCCCTACTGATTACATGTCCAAAATATGTAAGACACAGTCTAGCCATCCTTACTTTCAAGCAACATTGTGGTTGGACTTCTTCTAGGACAGAGCACTCTGGTTGCACTTCTTCTCAGATGGATCTGTTGGTTCTATTGGCAGTCCATGGTATATTCAATAATGGTCTCCAGCACTATAATTCAAAAGCATCAATTCTTCTGTCTCCATTGTTCAATGTCCAGCTTTCACAACCATATGATGCAACTTAAAATACCATGGCATGAGTCAGCCACACCTTCTTCTTCAATGTGACATCTTTACTTTTCAATACTTTAAAGAGATGCCATAGCTTTTCCCAAAGCAATGAGTCTTTTGATTTCTTGACTGCTGCTTCTATGGGTGTTGATTGTAGAACCAAGTAAAGCAAAATCATGGATAACCTCAATCTTCTCTCCATTTATTGTGAAGTTGTGTGCCGACCCAGTTGTAAGGACTTTTGTTTTGTTGATGTTGAGTCGCAATCTATACTGAAGGCTATGTTCTTTGATCTTCATCAGTAAATGTTTCAAATCTTCTTCACTTTCAGCAAGCAGATTTGTGTCATCTGCACAACACAGGTTGTTAATGAGTCTTCCTCCAATCCTGATACTGTGTTCTTCTTTATAAAGTCCAGCTTCTCGGATTATTTGCTCAGCATAGAAATTGAAGAGATAGGGTGAAAGGATACAGCCCTGATGCACACCTTTCTCAACTTTAAACCAGGCAGCATTTCCTTGTTCTGTTTGAATGACTGCCTCCTGGTCCATGTACAGATTCCTCTGGTATTCCCATTCTTTGCAGTGTTACCCATAATTTGTTATGATCCACACAGTCAAATGCCTTTGCATAGTTGCTAAAGCATAGCTAGACATCTTCCTGATATTCTGTGCTTTCAGCTAATATCCATCTGACATCAGCAATGATGTCCCTTGTTCCCCACCCTCTTATGAATCTGGCTTGATTTTCCAACAATTCCCTTTCTATATACTGGTGCAGTTGCTTTTGAATGATCTTCAGTAAAATTTTGCTTGAGTTTGATATTAATGATATCATTTGATAGTTTCCACATTCAGTTGGATCCCCTTTCTTGGGAATAGGCACAAATAAACTAACTGGATTTCTTCTAGTCAGTTGGCCAGGTAGCTGTTCTCCAAATATCTTGGCATAAACATGTTAATACCTCCAGGGCTGCATCTGTTTGTTGAAACCTCTCTATTGGTATCCCATCAATTCCTGGAACCTTGTGTTTTGCTAATTCCTTCAAGGCAGCTTCTACTTCGTCCTTCAGTACCATTGGTTCCTCATCATATGCAGCCTCTTGAAATGGTTGGTCATCCACCAATTCCTTTTGGTATAATGACTGTGAATTCTTTCCATCTTCTCTTGATGTTTCCTGCATCATTTAGCATTTTCCCTGTAGAATCTTTCACTATTGCCACTCTGGGCTCAAATTTTTTCTTCAATTCCTTAAGCTTGAGAAACACAGAGCATGTTCTTCCCTTTGGTTTTCTGTCTCCTTAATTCCTTCCCCTGTGAGCTGGGCTCTGGAGTGTTGATATTCTTGATCATTGACTCCATGGCCGCCTGTCCTGAGCATCACCTGTGAGTCTTGTGAACAATAGAGAAGACTGGAATCACTCAGGGAAGCGGAGGTTGTGATTTACGACGGTGGCCTCGTTTCCATATGGTCATAGGCCCTGGGGTACAATCCATGGATCAAAGGACAAGCAAAGGTTTGGCTTTAATGGCTCCTTCAAGCAATTTTCCAAAGCCTTGGTATCAGGTCACACCCACGGTGTCAGCTCCTTTAATTTCAGCTCCTCTGTTGGGTGTGTTGTGATGTATTGTTGTGGTTTTATTTTGCATGTTCCTGGTGACCGAGAAAGATGTTATGATGTTGGGTACCTTTCAGCTGCTTGTTCGTCATTCGGAAAGTATCTATTCAGGTCTTTGTCCTTCCTTCCTTCTCTCCTTCCTTCCTTCCTTCCTTTCTTTTTTCTTTCTTTTGCAGTACTAGGTGATTGAACCCAGGGACTCACGCACGCTTTGCAAGTTCCCTACCACTGAGCTGCACCCCAGCCCAGTTTTTACTTTTTATTTTGAGACAGGTCTTGCTAAGTTACTCAGGCTGCCTCTGGCCTTGAAATTGTGATCCTCCTGCCTCCGCCTCCTGAGTCACTGGGATTACAGGCGTGCGCCACTGCACCCAGCTACCTTTGCCTGCCTTTTGTGTTCTTCTTATTGACTTAAAGTCAGGTGTGAGTCCTTTATTGGACATACATATTATAAGAGCCATTTTGCAATCCAGGGCTTACCTCTGACCTCTTTTAGGTGATCTTTGATAAACAGAGCTCTTAAGGTGGATTAAGTTCAATTTAGGCACCTCCTTTCAGCTGTTTAAGAAGTCTCTGCCTAGCTCAGGGTCGTGAAAGTAGTCCACTCTGTTTTCTTCCAATTTCTTGATTATTTGACAGTTGGGGGGTTGGGTAAAGTATTGATCATCATCGGGTCCATGTGGGTCAGTCTGATGCTTTCCACATCCAGGCCCGTGGCTTCTTACATTAGTTTCTGTTGTAGAGACACTGTGGGTCCCCCCAGCGTGGGTTGAGAGGACCATCCTCCTGGGATCTGGGTGATGCCTTGCCCACGTGTCACGTGGCTCCTCTCGTGTGGGCTGGCTATTCCACGGGTCGACTTGTCTGTGTCTGTGTCAGTGCCGACATGCCACAGTCTCCGTGGCCACGGCTTTATAGACGTTTTCAAGCTGCCCCAATGACCCCCGCCAAGCATCAGGTGAAACTTCCTTGTTTGTTGTTGTTGTTGTTAGGTGCCGTTGAGTCGGTATCCGACTCATAGTGACCCTCATAGGGGTTTCAATGGCTGACTGTTTCGGGATTGCCTTGAGAGTGGATTGCCAGGCCTTTCTCCCATTTTTGTGGTGCTGGGAATTGAACTCGGGACCTCAGAGACTGCAGGGCAGCGCTCTACCCACTGAGCTAAATCCCAGCCCAATTTCCTTGTTTAGAGCAGATTCTCCATGCCCATCATCATCCTCCTGCCTAGTTCCTCGAATCTCTGTCACCAGGTTTCATCCCAGATCCCTAGAAGGATGTGCAGAGAGTGGGCATCCCTAAAGCTCCCAAGTGGTGCTAAAGGTGGCGGGGATGGAGACAGCTCTTCTTGACACAGGTTGTTCACTGTTTGCAACTAAAGAACCTCAAGTCCAAAGTCACGTTCATAGTTTTTGGAGGCATTAGATCATTCCCTCACCTCCTCTGGGCTGCAGGATGTTTGATGAGCTGCTCTTGACCCTGGTTTTTACATGGAAAACTCCTACTCATCCTTCGGTACCCAGCTCAAGAGCGCCCCGGCTGTGAAGCCATCTTCAGCACCCCAGGTGGGATCAGGTGTCTCTTGCATGCTCTCCATTCCCAGACTTACCTCCGCCTTGGTCTTTACGAAACGTGCCTTATATCTCTGTGTTCTATGTTTCCACCAGGTGAGGGCTCTTGGAGTCAAGGGGTGACATATTAATATGTTCCAGGATCCCTTGTAGGTCTTTTGCATTGGGGAATGAAATAGGAAGGGGGAACTGGGAGCTTCTAGTTCTGTGCTCAGCCCTACATAAGACAATGCTGTGAAAAACAAAGCAAATCAAAGCAAAAAAACGCATTCGGGCCACTTCTTAGCCTCAGACCAGTGCCTCTGGTCCATTGGTTAGCAGCATTGTCCCCAGCTAGACAACCATCTCCTTACCCCAGCCCCAACCCATGGGCTGCAAGTCTTCCCATCCTCAGATGACTGGGGCAGCCCCAAGTCTAGACCAAGGGCCCCGATGGGTGCCGGGAGGGGCTGGTCCCCCACCCTTACCATCTCCTTCACAGCTCCCCAACACCTCCACCCTGCAAGACCCCTCTCCCCACTAAGGTGTAGCGCCCAGCCCAGCCTGCTGCCCACGGGTGGCCACCCTCCACCTGCGGTCCACTGGTCTCTGAGCACTGAGTTCAGGCATCTAGAGATAGCCGCGTCGCTCCCCACCCGGGACACTCCCCACGTCTCCCATGGGAGTTTGCCCCGGAGCCCAGAGAGTGTCTGTGTCAGGCTCGGGGTCGGGCGCGGCTATAGGACTCACAGGCACCTCACCCTGTCATTAGCAGGATGGTCCTTCCCTCCCAAAACAGACCCAGATTCGGGGTGAGTGTCTACCTTGCTGGCTCTGTCTTCTACCTCTGCGGCCTCAGCCATGGTGGGACCCCCAGCCCTGGCCTTCCATTGGGGCCATGTTTGCAGCCCGGAGGCCTCTTGTGCACTTGCGTGGTGCATCTGACCCCCACACGTCCCCCTGGGCAGCCTTGAGCAAGACAGGGAGCCCCTCTGGGCTCTTTCAGATTCCGGGAGCTCGGAGCCCCCCATCCTCTCAGGCTTGTCAGCCTGAGCCACAGGTGCATCAAGTCACAGTCAAACCAGTCCTGGGCACAAGTCTCTCTCTAGGGAGGCTTCCCTGAGTCACCTGCTCTGTGCAGCACCAGGGATGAGAATCACATCTTTGCTAACAGGAGCATCCCAAGGGAAGGCAAAGCACCCCACTGCCTCTTCTGGGACCTCCACAGTGCTGTGTCCATGTAATAACTACCAGGAAGCCTCGCTCCATGGGAAAGGAATGACTGAAGGAGGAGCCTGCTCAACGGAGCTCATTAGAGGAATCGGAACTGAAAACCAGCCCAAGGGGCTCGTTGATCTTCTATTCCAGGACCAGTGGGTCTAGAAGGTGCGGACACCAGCCGTGTGTCTCTCTAGGTGGTAGTGGTGAACGTAAGAATTCCATTTCATGCCAGGCACGGTGGCGCACGCCTGTATTTCCAGCGGCTCGGGAGGCAGAGACGGGAGGATGGCAAGTTCGAGACCAGAGGCAGTCTGCGTAACTTAGCAAGACCCTGTCTCAAAAGGTATAAGAAAATGGGCTGAGGGTGCAGCTCAGTGGTCCGGCAAAGCATGCAAGGGTGAGGCCCTGAGTTCAACCCCCAGTACTGCAAAAAAAAAAAAAAAAAAAAAAAAAAAAAAAAAAAAAAAAAAAAAAAAAAAAAGAAAGAAAGAAAGAAAGAAAGAAAAGAATGCCATTTCATTTTAAATATTTAAAACTTAACTCCAAAGTGATTTACCTGTTCCTTAAAGACTGAGGAAAACTCAGACAAGCAAGGGCAGGGAGCAGCAGAGCCCAGCCACAGTCTCCACTCCAGCACCCCAGAGCCACAAGAGGAAAGCAGAGCCCCTTTTCTTGAATGATCCCAAACTTTGAAATGAATGCTTGATGCCCGTTCCCCCAACAAGTCCGTACATCATGGTCCATTCATCTTCCCTCCATCCCCTTACCCAAGACAGCTTCGTGTGCGCTAAGGCAGCAGCTGATAATTTGGAGCACTCGAAAAATAACGAAAGGAAAACGTGAGGGATAGAGAGCATGACCCCCAAGGAACCCAGCTTCCCACCTCTCCCCTTAATGACAGAGGCGATTTGGGCCTTGGCTATTCGATGTCAGTGTTACAGGCTGATCCACTTATAGGCTGTGCCGGCCTCCAGACCCAGACACCAGTTGGGAAACAGGGTCGTTGCGAAAGAGATGAGTGGACTTCAGAAAGGCAGCCCCAGCCCAGCAGGTGTGGCCCGTACATTTCACACCCGGCCAGCCTCCCGTGGCGAGGAGAAGCCCCTGGGGAAGTGGTGTGGCCACGGCTCCCAGAACCCCCATCGCCTGCCCATCAAGCCAGCTAATTCTATTGGCTGCACTGTGCCTTGCCAGGAGCCCATGGAGGTATAAATAGTAAGGCGAGGAGGGCGGGCCCGTTTGGCTGGCCCCGTGGATTTCCCCTGGATGCACTGTGAGTAGGCCATCTCCCTTCTGGAAGGATCCAGGGCTTCTTGTTCCTTTCTCTTGAAGTTGGCTCCCTATTGAGGGAGGATATGGTAGAAAAAAATTTCTAGAGGGTTTTCCATATCTCGGGAATGAGGGAGGATATGGGACTGTCCAGGGTAGAGAAAAAGTTCTAGAGGCTTTTCCATATCTGGGGAACTTCACTTGGGGAGTTTGCTGGGCAGCTTTGGGGAAGGCTGGATTCACTTCCGTGGACATCGACTTCCGGCGCTTATCTGGAAGGAAGTCCTTGGTGCATGGGTGATGGGGTGGGCAAGGCTTCTCAGGAGCCGGAGCTCTGTGTGCCCGTCCTTAGCACCTTCAGTGCAGACCGTGCCCTGGGATTGCTCTAGGGCCCCAGTGCCTGGCTCACAGTGAGGGCTCAAAAAATATCCCTGTGTAGCCCAGGCTGGCCTTGAACTCACAGCCCTTCTGACTCCATTTCCCAAGTGCTGGGATTACAGGTGCAAGCCACCACCCTCGGTATGCAATAATAATAATAATAATAATAATAATAATAATAATAATTTAAAAGGCTAGAGGCAGAAATCTACAAGGCAAGTTAAATGGTTCATGCTGCCCACTTTAAGAGGGTTAAACTACATAGCCATGGGCATTCATGTTCTTTCTGAGGACGTCTCTCACTTCCCGAGGGGGAAAAGGATGTGATTTCCCGCCATTTAGTTCTAAACTTGCATTGAAAAGTAATAATTTTAACGACGCATGTATCTAGACTGATTTATCTTTTTTTTTTTTTTCTGGCGGTACTTGGGGTTGGACCCACGGCCTCGCGCTTGCATGCTTTGCAAGTGCTGGACCACTGAGCTGTGCTCCCAGTCCATTTTTTTACTTTTTGAGACAGAGTCTCGCTAAATTATGCAGACTGCCTCTGGTCTCGAACTTGTGATCCTCATGCCTCCACCTCCTGAGCCGCTGGGATTACAGGCGTGCGCCACCCTGCCCGGCACTAGCATGATTTTATCTTAAAATAATCCCAATCCCTTATGACAGGTGGACAGAGTCTCAAGCCCAGGGCTTCAGTGATGATCTTTTGGGGGGACCACAGTGCACCCTTCACATCTCAGCTCTGGAGAGCACTGAACACAGCCGACTGTTCTAGACTCTGCGGGGAGCCCCAGGAAGGATCTGAGAACAGCTGGGGTCGCAGAGGGCTGGAGGTCCTTGGGGGCAGGAATGCATCCCCGGCATGTGTAGCCCGAGTGTGATGTCCCCCCAGAGCAGGGAACACTGAGATCACCTGAAGCTCACTCTGTTGGGCTCAAGGGGTTGGGATGGGAACTTGTCCAGAACCTCCTAAATATTTTGGTCTCATGGCTCAAGGAAGGCTGTCATGGCAGCTTCCGTGGGCCAGCCTGCTTCCTCACAGAGGGGAGAGGTAGCCCAGCAGACACAGACAGGGTGCAGGGAGGGGAGGCCCCCTTTCTAAAGCAAATGGTTCCCAACCACGGGTCTCTGAGTAGAGTGGCTGTAGCTGGCGTTCTGATGGCTAACACTGGCTTCTCCAACACGCTGGTGAGAGTAATGAAGTCCTTTGTAAAAGAATCGGCATCTCACAGCTGCCTACTCTATTCATGGGTTCCACATCCCAGATCAACCAACTCTGGATTGAAAATATTTGGGAAAAAAATTATATCCATACTGACCATGTACAGGCTTAATTTCTTGTCATGTTCTCTAAACAATTCAGTTCATCAACTCCTTCCATAGCACTTATGTTGTATTTGACACATACAGCATGTTGTTGTTGTTGTTAGGTGCCGTCGAGTCGGTATCCGACTCATAGCGACCCTCATAGGGTTTTCAATGGCTGACTGTTTCGGGATTGCCTTGGGAGTGGATTGCCAGGCCCTTCTCCCATTTTTGCGGTGCTGGGAATTGAACTCGGGACCTCAGAGACTGCAGTGCAGCGCTCTACCCACTGAGCCAAATCCCAGCCCCACATACAACATAGAGATGGTTTAAACTGCCCAGGTGGACGGATGTGGGTTGCATGAAAAAACGCTCCTCCATTTCATATGGGGGACTTGAACGGGAGTCTTGCTATCTGTGGGAGTCCTTGGAACCACTTCCCACAGGTTGCCAAGAGATGGGTTATTATTTTTTGTTTATTTGTTTATTTTGAGATAGGGTCTCATCACGTAGCCAGGATGGTCTCAAACCTGAGATCCTCCTACCTTGGCCTCCTTAATTCTGGGATGATAGACATCCAGGACCAGGGATGAATGATTAAGTCTGCTGTCCACTCTCCTGTCACTTTAGTCAGTGGGGGGTGGGGGAGGAGGCACTGCCCACTGCCAGCGGGAGAGCCCTCGGGCAGGGGCCCCCTGCACGTGGCTCGAAGCCACCTGTGACTCTTGATCGATGACCTGTCACCTCGCTGGGCTCTGTCTTCATTCAGGATGGATGTCTCCTGGCTCAGTGAGACCCTCACTTATTCATAGGAGATGACAATTATTTTCCAAAATTAACAGGGTTAATCAATGAGATTAGTCAGGAAACTGAAATACTAATTTTGATTTTATCTGCTACATGGGGCCCCACAGGCTTGCATTTCCATCTTTTCTTCTTCTTCTTCTTGGTTTTAATTTTATTTTATTTAGTTAATTTTGAGTAACAACCAAGCACAGCCAGCCGGACATACAGACACTCTAAATTAAAACCCAACAAAGGATTACTCAACTCGAGAGGTCAGCCTATCAGTTTATTGGGTGATAATAATGAGTGACTCAACTACTTTAATTGATGGGGTAAAAACTTTAGCCTGCGCAGGCAGCTCACCCATCGGACCCCTTCAGATTCATTTAGGGCTGTGCTGACAGATGGAAAGGCTCACAATGGGTTGGCCTGGGCTGTCTGGGGCCAAAGGCCAGGTTGTTCACAGCCCAGGGGCTCCAGAGCAGGAGGCTTGAGGGGACCCTAGTGACACAGGCTTGTAGAGGTGGGAGGAGGCTGAGACCCAGCCAGCGTGTGGTTGTGTCCCCAGGGGTGGGGCAGACAGCTGATTAGCAGCATCTAGCAGGGCTGGGACTTAGCTCAGTTTGTAGAGTACTGCTCTGCAGTCTCTGAGGTCCTGAGTTCGATTCCCAGCACTGCAAAAATGGGAGAAGGATGTGGCAACCCACTCCCAAGGTAATCCCAAAACAGTCAGCCATTGAAAACCCTATGAGGGTTGCTATGAGTTGGACACGACTTGACGGCACCTAACAACAACAACAACAGTGGGGAAGAAACACCCCCATTTTGTAAATGAAGTCACTATCCACTGTCCCGAGGGTTAAGACACTTGCTTGGTAAGTGGGAGAAGACCACTATCCACACTTGTAAGTCCCCAGTTGCTTCTCAGTGCTGCAGCCCCAGGAAGTGGAAAAAATGTGCCAATGGCCAGCAGTGGCGCTTCACATCAGAGTCAAGGGCAGCAGGAAGTGGCTCTTCCGGGAGCCAGAGCAATCAGCCCCAGCCTGCCCGTGCTGGGCTCCGCCCTGCCTGTCCAGACCAGCACACACTGCTCTGCCAGCCTGCTCCTGCTTCTGCCTCTCAGCTGGCGGGCAGGTCCTCTGCAGAGACGTCTCTGTCAGCTGCTCAAGTGGCATGTCCTAACTTCTCCACTCCTCGGCCCTGGGAAACGGTGCACATGTGCACAGCAACCCACTGTGAGCAACAGAAGCTTCTATTTTAATGCAGGTAGCCTTCATAAGACAGGAGAAGAATTGATGCTTTTGAATCACAGTGCTGGAGACGTATTGAATATACCATGGACTGCCAAAAGAACCAACAGATCCATCCGAGAAGAAGTGCAACCAGAGTGCTCCTTGAAAGCACGGATTGCTAGACTGTGTCTTATGTATTTTAGACATGTAGTCAGAAGGGACCAATCCCTGGAGAAGGACATCATGTTTGAGAGAGTGGTGGGTCAATGAAAAAAAGGAAAACCCTCTACCAGATGGATTGACACAGTGTCTGCAACAATGGGCTTAAACATAAATAAGACCGTGTGCTTGGCACAAAACAGGGGAATGTTTTCGATCTGTTGTACATGGGGTTACTATGAGTCAGACCCAACTCGACAGCACCTAACAACAACCACCTTCACAAGCAGCCCTGCCCATGAAGTCCTTTCCATGGCCGATTTTCTTTCATTTATCTGAATCATTCTTAAAGATTCCACAATTTCTCTCCTGTCATCTATTTTCACACAGCTTGTACGGCCCCTATTCATCACCACCTACTTGTCATCATTACCAGAAAGTCGTCCTGGGAGAGGAAGGTGTTAAGAGAACCCCCAGGGGCTCTCACACGGGGCAGGTGTTTTCCAGAACATCATCCAGCTGTCTTTGTCAGAATGGCTTAGCTTCTAGCACCTGCGGACGTGATTCAGCCTCACTGCAGGTCTACAAGGAGGGCACCGGCTCCGGATTTCTGCAGAACCCGCTGGCCCTGTGCCCCCGGGGCGCTCTAGCGTCGACTTTCCAGCCTTCCTGGGAATACGTGCAATGTTAGTCCCTGGCTGTACCCTCTCCTACAGGAAAGAGAGGTAGGCAGGCACCCCAACATGCCAGCAAACAGGCTCACCGTTCTCCCTCATTGGGCCCCTGAAGTCACAGGCCCTGCCCTGAACTCACCCTGCCTGGCTCAGCTCTGTCTCCTGAATGAACCACTGGCTGTTGCTGTTAGGTGCCATCGAGTCAGTATTCGACTCATAGCGACTCTTCCTTCACACAACAGGTGAAATACTATTGTCAGTGCTTCTTGGCTGTTCATAGGGTTTTCAATGACAGATTGCATTTTTGGGAGTGGGTTACCAGGTCCTTCTCCCAAGCCTACAGCACCTGGTGTTCCCAGGTGGTCTCCCATCCAAGTACTAACTAGGCCCGACCCTGCTTAGCTTCCGAGATCTGATGGGATCGGATGCCACAGGGCTACGGCTGCAGGCCAGCCACTGGCAGGGTGGTTGAGATTACCCTGCAGCAGTCAGCTCTCCCCTTGGCCAAAAACGAAGGACAGAGGCCCTGTCTTTGAGGCAAATGACTTCCAATACTGTGCCACAGACCCCTTGAGGACTGGCGTCTCCTCTGACCAAGGCTGCGTCCACAGTGTCTGCCCTCAGGAGGAGTTCGTCGCTTGGGGGGCTCCTAGGTTCAGGCCCTGTGGGGGCGTTCATGCATCCATTCATTCCGTCCACCAGGGGGTGCCAACAGGTGCCAGACTCTGGACTCTAGCTGCCGTGGACCCTCTTGATGCCCAGTGGGGCTGCTGATAGTCCACAGCTACCCTCCCCACTCCCCTGGGCAGAAATGTGTCACCAGTGCATAGGAGCTAACGGTCCCAGGAAGTTATACGTCATGTCCCACATCCTGGGGCAGATCACAGTCACCAACTGTTGGATTCCCTCCAAAGGGAGAGCAGCTGTCCCGGATCCTGCCCAGGGATCATACTGAGGCTAGGGTACCCTAGGCAGCATAACCTCCTCTGCTCCTTCCCTCTCCGGTCTGGGTCCCCTCCCCTCCTCACAGGCTTCCAGTATGACAGTGCTCAGCACCCGAAAAGTGTCCCATTCCAGTCTCCCGCTATGCTCCGGGAACCCAATCTGAAACCACCAGGAACAGCCTCTGCTGTCAGGGGCTCACTACTTCCTACGGACCACAGGCATGGAAAGATAGAAATTTTAGGGGGAAATCCAGCGATAAAACAGGGCACCAAGCAAAGAGATCCGCCTTCATTGTACATGAAAATTGGCACGAAAACTATTGAAAGCAGCTTGCGCAATTAGAAAATCAACACACTTTTTGGAATTCCATGTTTTGGCAGTTCTTTGCAGCCTTAGGGCTAGAGATGAAAGGATAGCAGCAAATGAAATCCTTGTTCCCAGAAGAGCTCACAGTGTCTATAGCCACACCACTCTAGCATCTGATCTCTTCAGATCTAAGAAGCTAAGCAGGGTCTGGCCTGGTTGGTCCTTGGATGGGAGACTGCCTGGGAGTACCAGGTACTGTAGGCTTGAGAGAAGGACCAGGCAACCCACTCCTGAAAGAATCAGCCATCGAAAACCCTATGAGTAGCAGAGAAGCACCGACATAGTGCCAGGCATGGCACCGTGTCAGAGAGTGTTTTGTTTTATTGTACATCAGGTCACTATGAGTCAGACCCGACTTGACGGCACCAAACAACAATGACAAAAGTTCACAGTGCCATTGGGAGATGCCAAAGCTGAAAGGTTGGCAAAAGGAGCATTAGTTCTGGGGCCAGGCATGGTGTTTCCTCTCCATGACACCACCCCTTCCCTTTCCTGGAAAGTGTAGGGAGAAAGTTTTGCTAGATACCAGAGTTCTCCTATGGAGAATATTCACCATTTCCAGGCCACATGTTGTTACACAAAGAGCTAGATTTCTGGAAACAAGTCAGAATTCTTTTGGCTGTAAAAATAAATAAATGAATAAATGTTTTTAAAAAGAAAACAGCAAACCCAAATCAAACCAATCCAAACCAAACCAAACAAAAACAGAACAAAACAAAAAAACTCAAACCAGCCAGCCCTAACATGGAAATCTATTGGCTCTGATAATCTGCAAAAATGGAGGAGGCAGGGCCTGAGGTAAACGTTGATCCAGGGACTCCAAAGATGTCATTAGATGTGACTGTCCTTTCTCTCCACCTGTCTCTCTTCTCTCCTTCTTACCTGTGGAAGGCAAGGCCATGTTCAACTTTTGGGCTACATCATTAAACCAAATCACCCCAAAGTTAAGAGGGTCTTACATTCCCCAGGAAAGATTGATGGATTAGATTTGGGCCGCACTCTCCGCTCACAGGTCTGTGTAGCAAAGGGGTAGTGGTTATGATGATGTGTTCGGGTCACACCGCCACACTGTAGGGTCCTCTTACTGTGGTACTATGAAGTAGAGGACGGAAGTCCCTCCGAGGACTTGAGATGCTGCTACATCCGGTGAGGGAGGAGGGCACTAAAGCAGGAGCGGTCTCAGACACCCAGGGCTGTCACTGATACCAGGGCCATGTGCCATTCCTGGTGTGGTTAATTGCAGCCACGATGTGAATGCGTTCAGTAACCACACGCATGGCACACACCATGGCTGTCTCTCTTTTTTTGTTTTGGCGCTGGGGGTTGAACCCAGGGCCTCACGCTTGCATGCTCTGCAAGTGCTGGACCACTGACCTGCACCCTCAGCCCATTTTTTTTTTTTTTTTTTTTTTTTTTTTTTGCTTTTTGCGACAGGGTTTCGCTAAATTACGCAGACTGCCTCTGGTCTCGAACTTGTGATCCTTCTGTCTCCACCTCGTGAGCCGCTGGGATTACAGGCGTGCCCCACGGCACCTGGAGTCTTTCTTCTTCTGCCTGGTCTTCCTTGCAGATAAGATAGGGGCAAAGGAGTTGCTATGTTCTTTTTGTGTGTGCTGACCTCAGGTGTACTGCCCCACAGGACAATCTCCGAGGACAATGAACCTCACGCTGGGCCTGGGCCTGGTTCTGGCTGGCCTCCTCACCACCGAGGGTCTTCTGCAGCCCAGAGACTTTCCAAATAGTCATGGGCCCCCAAAGAAGCACGAAGAGTGGAGGGTGAAGACGAATGCCCAGGAGCTGGCCTGGCGCAACATGGTGTTTGGCTTCAAGCTGTTCCAGAAGATGATCACAAGCAGCCCTGGGCAGAACGTCTTCTTTTCTCCATTGAGCATCTCCATGGCCTTCTCCTTCCTGTGTTTGGGTGCCCAGGACTCCACCCTGGCAGAGATCAAGGAGGGCTTCAGCTTCAAGGAGATGCAAGACAGGGATATACACCAGGGCTTCCATTCCCTCCTCCGCAGGATGAACCACAAGACGAGGGACGTCAAGAGGATTCTCGGCAACACCCTGTTCATCGACCACAGGCTGCAGCCCAAGCAGAGGTTCCTGAGGGAGGCCAAGAACGTGTACAATGCAGATACGGTGCCCGCCAACTTCCAGGACTTAGAATATACTCGGAGGCAGATCAATGACTACGTCAGTCAGAAAACAGAGGGGAGGATCAACAACCTGATCAGGAATATCGACTCGGGCACTGTGATGCTTCTTGCAAACTACATTTTCTTTCGAGGTAAGGCTTGGGGCATATCGGCATGGGGAAGAGAGGGTAACCAGTAGACTTGGAGCGGAAGCCTGGGTCAGCCACTTGCTTGCTCTGGGAGCTTGAATTCCTGTGTAAGCAATCTCTCAGGACCCCACGTTCCCTACATGAAAAATGAATACCATGACCCATAACTCCACAAATCATTGCTGAGAGTTGAAGTGAAAATATTGGTGAAATGAGCCTTGTGAAATTGAAATTATTCTTCATACGTCTGTGTTTGTTATTCCTGATTATTCTAACGCATTTTGGTGGTGGAGATTGGAGGGACATTTTTGCCTCCATTTCTTAGAAGAGAAAAATGAAAATCAGAGAGAGATGAATGATTTGTTCCAAGCTCCAAAGCCAGTTGATGTGAATGAGGACTGGAGGCCACTTCTCTCTGGCTTAAGACTGTGCACTTTTACCACCCAAAATAGCTCCCCTGGGTGATGATGGTGTTGATTATCATAGTGATGATGGCTTTGGTGGGTGTCTCATCTCCTTAATCAGACTTCATACATTTCCCAAATGTATGGGAGGGATTGAAAAAGAAGATGGAAGAATGTTCACAGTTTAAGCTCCCCTACCCATGCACACACAACTTGCACACACAGGGATTGACCAAATAAAGAGGAAAATCAGAGGCCAAGGCCTGTCGGCCCAGTCAAGATCACTATTGGGCTCTCAGGAGGAACACAGTCTAGACACCCACCCACAGTCCAGTAATGCAGTTCAGATCTCCCACAATCTAAGGGAGATTAATGCCTATGGAGGGAAAAAGGAAATGATGGTGGCAGTCTGAAGCCACAGTCTTCCCAAACCAGACAGGAATAAAGGAAAGTTTGTAATTTCTCAAAGTCCCCATGTCACCTAGATCACATCAGAAACAGCAGTGATAACAGTGACGCTGATGATGACTAGCATCCACTCAACACTCACTAAACACAGGCACTGAGCTAGACGAGATCACATCAGAAACAGCAGTGATAACAGTGACGCTGATGATGACTAGCATCCACTCAATACTCACTAAACACAGGCACTGAGCTAGACTGCTTTATCCCACTACGCCTCAAAGACACCCTATGAGACCTCTATCAATAGCCTCACCCTACAAATTGTGGACTCCAAAGTCCAGGGAGATTGAGACACTGCTCCAAGGTCATTCTTTCAGAATAGTGAAGCCAAGTTTGAATTCAGGAAGTTGGCTGTCAGGGTCCTCTCCTGGGGGCTCAGAGGGTAGGAGGTTTGAAAAGACACAGATCCAAGTTTATGTTCAATGGAGTCAAAGCACCTTCTAGATCAAGAAGGACGGATTCAGGAATTCAACTTTGAGAGTTCACTGCCCTTCAGCAAGCTCCCAAGGGCTGTGCATTTCATTAGGTCTTCTCAGACCCATAGGAGAGCATGTCCTTCAAGCTTTTCACTCATGTCACTCCCAAAAAGCCTCCACTAACTGAAAGTCAGTCCCCTATGTTAAGACATAACATATTCTTATGTTATGTCTTATGTTAAGACATAACATAACATACCTACCTTCTTTTGGGAGGACTCAGCAACCCACTCTCAAAAAGCAATCCGCCATTGAAAACCCTAGGGCTAGGATTTAGCTCAACTGGTAGAGTGCGGCTCTGCAGTATCTGAAGTCCCAGGTTTAATTCCCAGCACCGCAAAAATAGGGAGAAGGACGTGGCAGTCGACTCCCAAGGCAATCCCAAAACAATCAGCCATTGAAAGCCCTATGAGGGTTGCTATGAGTCAGACACAACTCAACGGCACCTAACAACAACATTGAAAACCCTATGAATAGCAGAGAAGCACTGACAATAATGTTTCACCTGTTGTACGTAGGGTTGCTATGAGTCAGACACTGACTCAAAGGCACCTAACAACAACAACAATGTACCTTTTCAGCCTCAGGTGCACCTCAGCTTAGGAGACTCTGCTGTTCCCCTGACTGCTCAGCAATCCTAGTTCTGATTTCTTTTGGAATTGATTGCTGGGCCTGTGCCCATCTCACCAGAAGTCTTTGGGGCATAGAAGGTGGGCGGGGACTTCTGGAGTCCCTTGCTGATATTCTAGCACATCCAGACCACGTTAACACTGGGTCTGTATGGGCAGGGGCCAGACATTTGTTGGATCAAGTCACCTCCTTTCCCTTTGGACACGCATGTCACTCTGTCCTTCTTCCATCCTAAGCCAGGTGGCTACATGAATTTGATCCAAAAGAAACCAAAGAGGAAGATTTCTTCATGGACCAAGGCAGGTCTGTGAAGGTGCCCATGATGTTCCACGCGGGCATGTATGACATAGCCCGCGACGAGCAGCTCTCCTGCACCATCCTGGAGATGCCCTACCATGGGAACATCACGGCCACCTTCATTCTCCCTGATAAGGGCAAACTGAATCTCCTGGAGGATGGCTTGCAGCCGGACATTTTCGCCAAATGGAAGAGATTGCTTGCCAAAAGGTAAAGAGGCCACGCGGCACCTGCAGCTTCTGGCCCCTTTTCGTTCCCTTCTATTCTTCTGACTTCTTATTTCTAGATTTATTCAGCTCTTAGCACGTGGCCAAGCCTTCTTCTAGACTCTCTGATGCAGTTCTGTGATGGCAAGGGGTAGACTGAGAACAAGTAT
The DNA here is from genome assembly GCA_007922755.1 of Pedetes capensis. Lineage (NCBI taxonomy): Eukaryota > Metazoa > Chordata > Mammalia > Rodentia > Pedetidae > Pedetes > Pedetes capensis. Next base: position 282,398 of record VMDO01000291.1, on the reverse strand, counting down.
AGGAATGAAGTGAGGCATTGGCTCACGGGGCCGGACGCACTGACGAGGTGGAAGTACAGTAGACGGAGTTGTGGTAGAGGTGGTGGTCAGGGAGGACTTCACAGAGGAGGTGACACTTGAGCTAAGACTTCAAGATCATATGAAAAGGAGAGGAGCAATGGAATCTTACGCAATGGGAACCGTAAGGACAGGCTCTTGACGTATCAAAGGGAGGTGTGACTGGTTCTGTGTGAATACAATAATACTGTTTTAGCTACTTTGCTAGTTCCTGTGATAAAATGCCTGAAAGAGCAACATAAAGAAGTAGGTCTGCCGGGCGCGGTGCCGCACGCCTGTAATCCCAGCAGCTCAGGACACGGAGGCAGGAGGATCTCAAGTTGGAGACCAGAGGCAGTTTGCATAACTTAGTGAGACCCTGCCTCAAATAAAGTAAAAAAATGGGCTGAGGGTGCAGCTCAGTGGTCCAGCACTTGCAGAGTATGCAAGCACGAGGCCCTGGGTTCAAACCCCAATACCGCAAAAAAAAAAAAAAAAAAAGAAGAAGAAGAAGAAGAAGAAGAAGAAGAAGAAGCAGGTCCTTCCTGGTCCCTTCTCCAAGGCTCTCCTCAGCCTGGTGCTGGGACACTATCAGGCCATGACCAGCTGCCTTCCAGCACACCCAGGGCCTGCCCCTGTCTCTCTGGCTTCAGATCGGGCGCACTCTACTCCTTGCGCTCCTCCTCCTGAGTGGAGGCCAGCCCCGTGGAGACTGTCTGCCTTTCTGCAGGCTCAGCTATCAGGGCTCAGGAAGAACGGAGGGTGCACAGAAGTTGCTTCTTGTGGAGTCCAAGTGCAAGCCAGTCTCGAGGTCTCCTCCAGGGCCCCGCCCTACTGAGACGGCTCCGGGCTCCATGCCTGGAAGCCAGAACTTCCTAAGAGAGGATTACAGGCAGGAGAGGCGCCAGAGAGTCTTCTCACTGCAATGCTTCTAGTTTCCCTACCCTCTTCTGGCCCTGGAATGACCAACAGCCACACGCCCCACCTCCTCCACGCAGACTCCATATCTTCTTGCAGCATGGCGGACTTGCCACCGTCCCCGGGGATGGGGGGAGCATTTCATTTCATCAGAACATGGTGGGCCAATGTTCCTACCTTCTGAGCTCATGCGATCTGACAGGCAAGCTGTCCCATCGCTTTGATCTGCCCACAGGAGGTCTAGCCCAGACTCTCCGGCTTCCTCTTTGACTCTGAGGAGGACTATGCTAGCGCCATCGTTCTTTCTGCAGATGCCCCTGGAGCGGAAGGTCTAGGAGAGGCTGGAAAGAAAAGCCACGCTTTTCCTGAGAATTAGTAAGCACGTCACCAGACGTACGCTTTTCCCACAAGGCACTTCTCCAATTTCTGAGCATGTAGAACATTCTGGAATGTAGGCTATCCGTCCCTTCAGCCTGGCCTCTGGGCAGAGGGCAGATGCCTGCTTGGTCTTTGCATTCATTTGAGGCCTGCTGCTGTGAGTCCCAGAGTGAAGGCTGTTTTTTTCTCAAGGGAAACCAAACAGCTCAACTTCCAGAGGCAAAAGGTTGTAGGGGTTTTGAAATACCCATTTTCCTGTTAATGAATGTCGAGGGTCCCCTCACAGCCTAAACGCTCCATCCCACTGTTACATGTTGTTGTTGTTGTTGTTAGGTGCCATCAAGTCGGTATCCGCCTCGTAGCGACCCTGTGCACAACGGCGAAATACTGTTGTCAGTGCTTCTCTGCTGTTCATAGTGCTTTCAATGGCAGATTGACTTTTGGGAGTGGGTTGCCAGGTCTGTCTCCCAAGCCTGCAGCACCTGGTGTTCCCAGGCGGTCTCCCATCCGAGTACTAACCAGGCTCAACCCTGCTTAGCTTCCTGGATCTGATGGAATCAGGTGCCACAGGGCTATGGCTGCAGGTCACAGTTACATGTTGTTATTGTTAGGTGCCGTCAAGTAGGTATCCGATTCATAGCGACCCTACATACAACAGGCGAAACACTATTGTCAGTGCTTCTCTGCTGTTCATAGGGTTTTCAATGGCGGATTGATTTTTGGGAGTGGGTTGCCGGGTCCTTCTCCCAAGCCTGCAGCACCTGGTGCTCGCAGGCGGTCTCCCATCCAAGTACTACCCAGGCCCAACCCTGCTTAGTTTCTGAGATCTGACGGGATCGGATGCCACAGGGCTATGGCTGCAGGCCACTGTTACATAGGGATTGGAAATACATCGCCCATTTCCGCCCTCAGCCTGTTTTCCAGCTTCCCCCTTGGAAAGAACTAAAGCCCATTTCTCCATTTCCACATGGGGTCCTGGGTCCTCTCGGTGCCTAGGATGCCCACCCTAGGAGTTCTCGCCTTGCTGCCCTACCTCTGCTGATCCTTTCTATCTCTGCTCAGCGGTTTCCATCAAGTAGAAAGACGATATTATTATTCCCATCACACAATTTCCCAGCCCGCAGAAGTGGCTCTTGGGAGGAAACATAAAGCGGGTGGGTGGAGCCTGAGCGGGCAGCCCTGTAGTGCTGCGCTGGCCCCCGACAGACCCCAAATGCTATTGCGTTTCCCAGCATGCAGCCTTCTCCCCACCTCTGTGTCCTTCTAGTCACTGCTTGATTTGGTTCATTCCCTTTGCGGGCGGATGCCAGGAAACAGTCACCTCTATTCATCGTCCCATCTCCTGTCCCCTTGTTCCTGGAGCTGCCCCAGTCCGGCATTCCTGCCCTTCTCTCTACAGACACCTTCATCACCAGGGTTACCAAGGGTGGAGGCTCCAGGAGTCCGTTCCAGCCTCTCCTTCCCTGCTATTCCCTCATACCCATCTCCTTCCTGGTCTCTCTTGCTGTTCCTCACCTCCTGTTCTGTCTCAGAGCTGAGTGCCACGGCCCTCAGTCCTTGGCTCTCGGCTGCCTGGATTTACCCGTAACGAGCACCCCAGACACCAAGCTTTCAATACCAAGTGCATCACCACGACACCCACATTCCAGTCCCGGGCCCACCTCCCTCCCCTAAACCCAAGTCCCTTGTGTCTCCCTCCCCAAGCCCCAAGCCATGCCTGGATGGCTACCAGGCCTCTGTCTGTACTCGTGGTGGGCAGACGCCCCTGGCGGCTGCCCCTTCAGTCCCTGTCAGCGACAGGCTCTATTTGCTCGAGCCCAAGGCCTCAGGGTCGTTCTGGACCCCTCCCTTCTCCCCAACTCCCTGTTCAGTCTGTCAGGAAACCCCGTTAGCCCCACTGTAAACCATATCTGGTTGACTTCCTGTCATTCCCGTGGCTCCAGCCTCTGCTTCCCACACAAGCTGACAGGGGGTTGCCCAACATGGACACTTGTCCCCTGGTGCCCTAAAGCCTCCTGCCCAACCCCAAGAGCGCATTCTTCACAGAGCGGGCTCAAGGAAACTTTCGCCCCCCAAACAAGGCCAGGGCTCCTCTAGTCAAAACTCTCCTGCACTCCTTGTTTTATTCAGGGAGAAAAACCCGGTTTGCTTATTTCCCTTGCCTCCCTCGAGGTTTGCTCAAACCTCCTCAGTCCGGAGTCACATAAGTTTACCTACATTTCCCTTTTATCCATTGCACCCACTGCCTCCTTACAGGCCACCGTATTTGCATCCATGCCCACTCTGTGTGTTCGAGGTGTTGATTTCGTTGTCTGTCTTCCCTGCTGGAACACAGGTCAAGGGCAGGGGCCTTTGCTTATCCCGTTTGTGGATTCATCGCAAGCCCCCAGAACAGCATGTGGTAAACAGTAGGCACTTAGTAAGGACTGGTTGAATGAATGGTGGAATGGAGAGGAAATGGTGGAATGGGAGTCAGCTGGCCAGTGGGTGGTATTTGAAGTCTTGAGACTGAATGAGATTCCTGAGCGGGGAGTAAAGGTAGAGGGGGGATCCAGGTCCCTGGGTGTGACGGCTACCAGCCTCCTCTTTGCAAATGACACCCGGCACTAAGATCCGTGAGGCTCCTGGAGGCAGAGTAGACTTGAACTGAATTCTGCCTGACTCCAGGTGCCTCTAGCGTCAGGTCTGCTGGTGTTTGGCTTGGCTGTGGCGTGGCTGGGACAATCGCTAGTATGAGGAAGGAGGACTTCAGAGTGTCTCCTGTGGGTGAGTGCCCTGGGACAGGCTGGACAGGAAGTGAGGACGTGGTTCAGAGAGCGTGAGGTGCTTGAGTGCAGGGTCCCAGAGTGAGAAGCCCTCTTCCGTCTGTAGGTGGAGACCCCCGAGCTTTGGCACAAAGGTCTCATTTGTCCTCCGGCCTGGGACCTGCCCTCCGCTCACCCTTGTCACTTTCCCCTCCCAGGGTGGTAGACGTGTCCGTGCCCAGGCTCCACATCTCTGGTACCTATGACCTGAAGAAGATTCTCTCGAGTATGGGCATCAACAAAATCTTCGAGGAGCGTGGCGACCTCACCAGGATCTCCCCTCGCCACAGCCTGAGACTGGGCGAGGTAAGCCTGCCTGGCGGGGCCACGGACACTCATGCAGCCTGACGCCTGTCACAGTGGCTGTACCAGCAAGGACATCTCCCGCTGAACCAGGCGGCCTGGGGCCCAGCTCTGCCCTGGGCCAGCAGTGTGATCCTGGGGAAACCATAAAACCTCCCCAGCCTCTGTTCTTAGTCTTTAAAACTGCGATTATCACTCACTTGGGGCTATTCTGGAAATCAATTCAATACAACACTGATTAAGTTCCAGAACATTTTTTTTTCAGGACTAGAGGATTGAACCTAGGGCCTTGTACATACTTAGATATTTTGCAAATGCTCTACCACTGAGCTGCACCCGCCAGCCCATTTTTCATTTTTTGTCCTGAGAGAGGGTCTTGCTAAGTTACACAGGCTGCCTCTGGCCTCAAACTCACAGTCCTCTGGCCTCAACCTCCTGAGTTGCTGGGATATAGGCAAGTGCTCCCGTCCCTGGCCAAGTACTGGAACATTTATTAGGCCTGGAACTGCTCTGGATCTGACCCAGATTTTGTCTCAAAGGATTCACAGGCTTCTAAGGAGGAAGTGGTAAATAAGTTGTGCATAATAGTGAGATGGCTAAGCAAAGGCCCTGTGGTCTCTGGCAAGGGTGATCACCTGCCTATAGGGGACACGAAAGAGAAGGCCATATTGTCAAGGCCATCAGATCTAGCAGATACAATAAAAAAAATTCAGTTAAATTTGAATTTCAACTAAACAATGAATAATATTTTTAACATAAGTATGTCCCAAGTATTGTACTTTTGAACTTATTCACTGTGCATCTTGAATTAAGTTCTAATTGGATGTCCCTTGTGTGTTATATAGCAAGTCTACTTGTGGGTTAAAAGAGCGCGGAAGGAGGGAAGATCTCAGAAGCCAAGATGAGGGAGAGGCTTGTCTGGTCCAGTAGAGGGAGGGGCATGACCAAATGTGGGAGATGAGAAAGCAGGGGCAGGAGTGGGTTGCAGTGGGAGGTTCAAGCCAGTCTGGGAGGGACTGGCATTGCCAAGCAGACCCACCTGCCACAAATTGGTAGGTACATATTCAACTTTATTTTCCAATTTGTGAGAGGAAGATGTAGAATGTTCTAGTTTGGGTTCTCCTGAGTGGCTTTTGAGACCTCCCCCCGAGGCTCAGCACCAGCTCTCCCCTTTCCGCAGGTCTGTACCGGATTCAACAGTTTGCTTCTTTCTGTGGTCAGGTGGGCTGGCCATGGTGATTCCAACATAGGGGATTGGCCTGCTTCCTGCAAGTCAAAGTGTTGGGGTACAGGAGACTCGAAGGAGATGTGTCCACACCTAAGCACCCCATCCTTTTCCCAGGACTGGTCACCAGGCAGAGAAGACGTGGCCACTGGGGTGGGTCTGGGTCTGCTAGCTCGGAAGCTGGCTCCCTCCTAGCCACTGCCAGGCTGGGCTGAGATGCAACAGACCCTTTCAGGTCCCTCCCAGTTGACGCATCCCTGAAAGTCACGGGAAGGAGGATGGGCCCCACTCTGTCTCTTCTGTTGTCACAGCATGACACCAGACCATAAAGATGAGCTCAGCTCGTTCCCCTAAGCCCTAGATTTAGCCAGAATGGCTCAGACTGGGGCTCAGCAGCGTTTTTTGTTTTTGTTTTTGTTTTGTGTGTGTGCGTGTGTGGTACTGGGGGTTGATCCTGGGGCCTCACGCCTGCATGCTTTGCAAGTGCTGGACCACTGAGCTGCACCCCCAGCCCTTTTATTTTTTTCTTTACTTTGTGGGACAGGGTCTCACTAAGTTACGCAGACTTCCTCTGGTCTCGAACTTGCCATCCTCCTGGCTCCACCTCCCAAGCCGCTGGGATTACAGGCGTGCGCCACCATGCCCAACTAGCGGCGTATGTTTTTAAAAATTCACCTTGATTGTGAAGCACTGTCCTGAAATGGAGCCCTGTCATTTGGAGTCTAGAGAGTCAATGGTGTTATCCCCATTTCACTCACAAGTAAACTGAGACCTGCAGAGATTGTCCCGCCCTCCTTTCTGCTCTTTCTCCTTGCTTCCTCTTGTCAAATATCATCCAGCAGTGACAGTGAAAGAGCCAGGAGCCGGCTGCAGCCACATTGCAGCCACGTCGTCTGTCTCCCCCTCTGGGTCTCTGGCCTCAGGCCCCCCACCGTCTCTGACTGGCGTGGTGACTCTGACCTCACTCTCGGTTCCCGCAGGTGGTGCACAAGGCTGAGCTGAAGATGGACGAGAAGGGTGCGGAGGGGGCCGCAGGCTCCGGAGCGCAGACGTTGCCCATGGAGACGCCCGAACACATCACGTTTGACAGATCGTTTTTCCTGATGATTTACGACACGGTCATGCCGTCCATGATCTTCTTGGCGAAGATTGTCAACCCCGGTGGGAAATAAAGGGGGTTTCTTGCTTGCTGCAGACCCTGACCGTGCCCTGGGGCTGGAATGTTTTATCCGCTTGGGATGGAGGTCACAGGCATGTTCAACCTGATCACATGTCACTGCCACTTTCAGGCGTGGTGCCCGACTGAGCATCACTGTGGCTCTTGGGCTTCTGTGCTCTGTGTCCTCCCTGAGCCCTCTCCATGCCTGCGGGGACTCCAGGATCAGAAACCGACTCCACCCACAGTGTCCCACACCCCGGCAGGCAGAGGGCTTTTGTGACTTAGTAGAATAAACACCCCTCCTACTGCCAAGTCTGTCGGTGGATAATTTCCGGAAGGTGTGAGCCACAGCAAGCACCTGGAGTGTGGAGTGAGAGGGACCTGGGTTTCCATCCTAGAGGGAGGCGTCTTTGGCAAAGCCCCGTGCCTCTGCAAGCCTGTTGCCTATTCGGAAATGAGGACCACACTACTCCCGAGTTTGGGGCTCTGAGGAAGCCAATACCAAGCCTTAGAAAAGTCAGGTCCTGCCAGGCATGGTGGCGCACTCCTATAATCCCAGCAGTTTGGGAGGCAGAGGCAGGAGGATCACAAGTTCGAGACCAGAGGCAGTCTGCGTAACTTAGCAAGACTCTGTCTCAAAAAGTAAAAAAATGGGCTGGGGGCACAGCTCAGTGGCCCAGCACTTGCAAAGCATGCAGGCGCGAGGCCCTGGGTTCAACCCCCAGTACCGAAAAAAAAAAAAAAAAAGAAAGAAAGAAAAAAAGAAAAGTCAGGTCCCCTTAGTGAGTCTATGACCTTCGCGCATATGCATGTCCATGTTAGGAGGAAGCCACCTCGGGCGGCCACCAGGACTCACTGTCAGATTTGTCTACTTCAGGCACAAGGAGAATATTCTGGGGTTCCCCCACTTGTCCTACCATTTGAACCCGATAGCAAATGGAGCCTCTGCACCTTCCCAGAATGCTGGCCCTGGGGGTCTGTGATTGTACGGGGTACCATGGGCTCACAGGGCCCCTTAAGCCGCCAGTGTGGGGCTGGCCATGTCAGCAATGGCCCCTCTGCCTCCGGCAGTGAGTGAGTAGCCAGTGCCATGGGGTTTGGGAGGAGTGACAACTGACTTGCCTGGCTTAGCACTAAGAAGACTGAAACATAAGCAGGTGTCATCCCCTGGGTGGGTCTAGCAACTGGCAGCTCACTGTGCCCCCTGGCTTCCGGTCACTACCACCCTGTGGGCAGCCAGAACGGACAGACCCCATATGACCAATGTGGAGCCCGAAGCTCAGGTGAAATGTCTTTGTCCTTGTCTCAGGGTGAGCTCCAGGCAGCAGCGCCCATGTCTCTGGGTTTGGGGCTGGAAGGGAAGGGGTCCAGCCTGCCCCTGAGCTCAGCTGCTATGCACGTCCACCCCAGCACCTGTGGATCCTGCAAGTGCCCCACCTTCTGTCCTGGGCCCTGCAGGACCCTGGAACGCCAGCCCCCAGGATGGTGGGAAGGCAGCCTGGGAGGGATTGGCTGGAGTAGAGTGGCACGTGCCGAGGCCGGGGAGCCTAGAGTAAGCCACTGCTCCATGAGAGGCAGGAGTGGGGGGGAAGGCCAACACCCCTGCAGGGCATACAGTGTGCCAGGGGCTGGGCTTCAGCCGAGCATCTGCTGCAGCATCCCATCCCCCGCCCCAGCCCAAGGGTGGGCGTGGGAAGACACCAGACGGACACCAGATGTCATCCCAGTGTGTAACTCGTGATGCTGCTAGGTACAGGTAGGTAAGCCACCGAGTGCTGGGTGACAGGGAGTGGCGCCTGACCTCTCTGAGCCTCGGTCTCTTCGTCTGCTGAAAGGGAATACCAGCTGCTCCCCATGCCCAGAGCTCTGAGAACTGCCTGGGGTTGTACTGAAGCCACACCTGGCGCTGGGCTTCCAGCGAGAGCCGCTGTTAGAATCGTGTACGCGCCCAGCCTCTGCGAGGACCGGCTGCTTTCTAAAAACCGCTCTCCAGACATTTGCCCCTTCCCCTGACCCCTGCCACTCTGTTGGGAACCGCCCCCTGTCCCTGACAAACGCACTTTTCATACCTGGCCCATTATGACCTTTCGTGGACTTTTCTCCACCTTTCCACCGTGAGCACGTGGACTTTCCAGGTGGACGTCTGCTCTCCACCTGCCCCGCCACCTGCCCAGTGAACATCTGCAGGCATTTAATCGAACGGAACGCTGACTGTGGGCCATATCTCCCTGGCATCTGATCCCGTCTGATCTCAGAAGCTAAGCAGGGTTGGGCCTGGTTAGTCATTGGGTGGGAGACCGCCTGGGAATATTGGGTACTATAGGAGGGGGACAAGGACCTGGCAGCCCACTCTCGAAACAATCAGTCATTGAAAACCTTCTGAATAGCGGAGAATAGTTCCAGGCATGGCAGTGTTGGGTAATGTTTCGTTCTGTTGTACATAGGGTCACTGTGAGTCGAGGTATACTCAACAGCACCTAAAGCACACACACACACACACACACACACACACACACACACACACACGCATGCAAACACAGCTGTCAGAACATCCCCAGACGGAGCAGTGCCTCAAATCACAGGGCGCCGGCTTGTTTGTGGCACAGGCAGCCAGGACAGATACTTTGACAAAAGCTCCCTTCCCATTTGCTGTGCGTATCTTTGCGTCAGTTCCAGGAACTGGCCTGACAAACATTGTCCAGGCCTCGGCGGTTCAAATACCATTTCCCTGCGGGCAGGAGGCCGTGTGGGGCTGCAGCGCCTGGCCCAGCTCAGGGACTTCGCTCGGTAAGTACCACGCTTCTCTCCGAAATAAAGGCCAGCAGTAGCCTCGTCCTCTGTCTCTTTCTCTGTCTCTCTGTCTTTCTCTTCTCTGGCTTTAGAGGTAGGCACCAGAGCATTCAGTCCCTTGGACAGTGTACTGAGCGTTGCCTCTGAGGCTTGAAGTTAGAACTTCAGATTTTCAATACCCTTCGATGGAAAACTTGTTGTTTTTGTTGTGGTGGTGGTTAGGTGCCATTGAGTCATGTCTGACTCATAGCGACCCTCACAGGGTTTTCAATGGCTGACTGTTTCGGGGTTGCCACGTCCTTCTCCCATTTTTGTGATGCTGGGAATCGAACTCAGGACCTCAGAGACTGCAGAGTGGCGCTCTACCAACTGAGCTAAATCCCAGTCCCCATGGGAAACTTAGCTTTCAAGAATTTTGAGAGAGGAACTCCAGATATTCCTGGAGGCAGATGAGGAAGCAGAGCTGGCAGCCCAAAGCACATGACACAAGTGGCGAGCAATGCTGTAATGAGAGAAGGCCGTGATTAAAAGCTTTGCTTCCGCCTCTAAGTGTTTGCCCTGACCCTGAGTCTAGTTTCTTCAGATTCACTACTGGGATAAGAGCAGTGGGCTGTAAGGGGCTCCTGAGGATTAAGTTAAGCAGCACAAAACAAGTGCTTCTCCTCAGTTGCACCGGCACATTTGGGCAGGCCCACTCTGGGCATGCAGTCAAGTCAGATCTCAGAAAATAAACAGGGTTGGCCTAGTTAGTGTTTGGATGGGTGGCCGCCTGGGAATACCGGGTGCTGTAGGCTTGGGAGAAGGACCCGGCAGCCCACTCCCAAAAATCAATCTGCCATTGAAAACCCTATGAATAGCAGAGAAGCATGACAATAGCGCCAGGCATGGGATGGTGTTGGGGAAGGTTTTGTCTGTTGGACATAGGGTCGCCATGAGTCAGACCTGACTCAATGGCACCTAACAACAACAACATTCTTTACTGCATGTGACTCTTCTGGACATTTCAAGAGCTTTCATGTGTTTGAGCCTCGTTACTTAGTGCCAATAGCACCTGGCCCTCCAGTCATTGATATGACCCAAAATACCACGCCCTGCCCACCTCTGTCTGCAAACCCACGAAGCAATGTATCTCGTATCCCTAGCATTTCGACAACTGCTTAATGAATGGTGGCATTACAATTAATGAATTGTTATTGTGGTTGTTGTTGTGGTTGGTAGGTGCCATCGAGTCAGTATCTGACTCATAGCAACCCTACATACAACAGGTAAAACACTATTGTTGTGCTTCTCTGCTATTCATAGGGTTTTCAATGGCTGATTATTTTGGGGGAGTGGGTTGTTGGGTCTGTCTCCCAAGCCTACAGCACCTGGTGTTCCCAGGCGGTCTCCCATCCAAGGACTAACCAGGCCTGACCCTGCTTAGCTTCCGAGATCTGATGGGATCGGTCACCACAGTGGGACAGCTGCAGGCAATTAATGAATAGGGTTCTTGATTTTCTTCTGGGATCTTTCTGGAAAAGGAGTTAAGAAGTGAATTAGATCATCATTGCACCAGCTGCGGTAGAAAGGAGAAAAAAGTTCCATGGCATCTTTTCCACGTGCCAGGTGCTTTATAAGTTGTTTGTCACATCATCCTTAAGCTTTACATATCATATGTCATACAATCCCTAAAAGCCCCTGCTTACTAAGTGGCATCATCACTTGCATTTCTGAAAGGAGACACTGAGTTTCAGAGATGATACCACACGCTGAGTTACTTCAGAGCCTCAATTCAAACCCAGGCCCCCTGACTATGATTCAGCCCTGTTTGGAAAACAGACACCTCATCAGGCTGAGGGTCCTTGGGATGCAGGTGGCTAGGAAAAGGTGCCAGGTTCAGTGGGATAAAAGGAGCATACTAGAAATAACTCCATCAGAGTTGTGTTTCTTATTTTACCCAGAGCCTGACCAATTCTTAAATTGTCCTGCATCTTCCAAATTTTCCACCACCAGGAAATCCCCAGGGAGGGGGGGCAGGGGACTGCTGTTAAGTGGCCCACACTGAGCTGTTGCTGACTGGAGGCTGTGGCCTTGGGAAAGCGCCCACCGTACTTTGACCGGCAAGTGAATTTCAACATAACAGATAAAGAGACCACATTTAGCCTTTGTGGTTTGCCAGGGTGCTCCGGGGAGCCGGGGCTATCCACCATCTGCTGCTCTCTGCCACACTGCCACAGCAGCTGTAACTGATCCAATGTCACCTGTTAGGGCAAGAAACATTAAAGTGCTGATTCGGGCACTGGTGTTTCAGGACAATCTAATGACAAGGGTCCAGGGGTCAGCAGTGGACAGCCACTGTGTGATGGAACCGTGGAAGGCTTGCTTCAAGGGGAGCAGGAGGACATCGGGATTGAGGAGGATCCAGGTGGCAGCGTGGCTCTGTGTCCTCTTTGGGGCTGTGGGCTGGGAGAGGGGCTGGAGTGGAAAAGAAGGCAGCAGACAAAAGGTGGTGACAGAATAGCCCTGTCCACACGGCAGTGCCCTGCACACACCCCACTGCCTGCCTGAAGCCAGGTGCCTTCCTGCTCTGCACCATCTTGACCCCTTCAAGGAGACCTAAGGTTCTTCTGACACATCCTTAGATTGAAACTGGATCACAAGAGATACAGCGTTCATTTGCAGGGCCACCTCACACTGTTGTTGTTGTTGTTGTTAGATGTCATCGAGTCGGTATCCGACTCATAGTGACCCTCATAGGGTTTTCAATGGCTGACTGTTTCGGGATTGCCTTGGGAGTGGGTTGCTATGTCCTTCTCCCATTTTGCGGTGCTGGGAATTGAACTTGGGACCTCAGAGACTGCAGAGCGGTGCTCTACCAACTGAGCTAAATCCCAGCCCGCCTCCCACTGGGCAGTGTTTAAACAACAGACGCTCCTGCGTTACAGTTCTGCAAGCCGGAAAGTCTAAGATCAAGGCGTCCGCAAGGCTGGGCCCCTCTGAGGCCTCCAGGGAGAATCTGCTTAGGCATCTAAGTTCAGGGGAGAATTTCCCCTGGCTGCTGGTGGTTGCTGGTGGTCTTCAGCATTTCTTGGTTTGCAGAAGCATCACCTGTTCTCTGCCTTCATCCTCACAAGCTATCCTTTCTCCATGCCTCCACGTGTCCAAAATCCCCTTCTTCTAAAGACCCCAATGATTTGGGGCTAAGGTCCTACTTGAATGACATCAACTTAACTAATTATATCTGCAGTGACCCTGTTTCCAAGTAAGATCCCACTCTGAAGTGCTAGGGTTGGGGAGGTCAGCATATGAACTTCAGGCAGACACAATTTGGTCCGTAACAGATACCTTTCCGAGACCCCTGCAAACAGGTTTCCAATATTACACACAACGATATCTGCTGTTCTAGGTAGCAGAGGTGTGACGCGCCTGGGAGACAGAGTCTATCTCTCCCTCACCTCTCCTCCCAGGACCCATCAGGACCATTGCTCCTACTTCCCTTGTGGGCCACCCTCACCCGCATGGTCTGGATGGCCAATCACCATGTCCAAACTCCAGCTAATGAGAGACCAGAAGAGTAGAGGAACCTCCTCTTTCCTCTGGAGGCTGTTTAGAGCCTGAACGAGGCTTTCTAGCAACAAAACTATATTTCATGGCCATGCCAAAGGGGCCTCGCCTCATTCAGGGCCCCAGTGTGCAGAGAATTTGTTCCTTAGCAGTCTTCTCAGTTTGTAATCACATATGTATTTGCTAAGTTAGCTATTACATGCCACCCCAGTTAGGTCCTGTTGTTGTTGTTAGGTGCCGTTGAGTCACATCCAACCCATAGCGACCCCTATGTACAGCGGAACAAAACACTCCTCGATTCTGTGCCAGGCACACGTTTTCATTTATGTTTAAGCCCATTGTTGCAGACACTGTGTCAATCCATCCAGTGGAGGGTTTTCCTTTGTTTCAACTAGATCCTAAGCTCTATGAAGTCGGGAATTATGGTCATTTCTTTTCCCCGCAAGATACCCAGCACCTGGTACATTTCTTGGGCCAGATAGATCCCTTGAAAGTTGTACATGATTGAAGGAATAACTGGAAAGAAGAAATAAAAAAGAAAATGGAAGGAAGGAAAGTAGGAAGGAAGAAAGGGAGAGAAAGAGGAAGGAAGGAAAGAGAAGGAGAAAGGAAGGAAACCAGGAAGAGGAGGAAAGGGGAAGGAGGATAGACTATGGAAGTTTTTATATTTATTTATTTATTTTATTTTTATTTATTTTTTTTTCCAGTACTGGGGGTTAAACCCAGGGCCTCGCGCCTGCATGCTCTGCAAGTGCTGGACCACTGAACTGCACCCTCAGCCCATCTTTTTACTTTTTGAGACAGGGTCTCGCTAAATTATACAGCCTGCCTCTGGTCTTGACCTTGCAATCCTCCTGCCTCCGCCTCCCGAGCCACTGGGATTACAGGTGTGTGCACCACCGCGCCCGGCTATGTTTATTTTTTTATAGTTCAGAGTCCTTAGCTCAAAAACCCTATCACTCTGTGGAACAGAGAAGGGGCTGCCGCTTTAACCAAAGCCTCGAAGGAGCGTGTCCAAAGTCCTAGGCACTCATCTGCCACCTTGCTCTCTGCAGCGTGCCGCAGGGCTCCCTGTGGGGTTCGGCTTGAGTGGGAGGGTTCATTGCATAAGCCATGGGCATGGTGAAGTTATTTAAGAAAAAGACTGACCTCTTCTCAATCTTGTTTTCAGAGGATGGGGCCGGCTTGGTGGTGGCTGCTGGGAGCCGGGATCCTGGCCTCTGTTCTTCACCAATCGTCTCCTTACTATGGATATAAGAGTGGGGGGGGGCCCCAACCCCCCAACCATCAGCTCCCAAAGCTAACCCCCCCGTACAGTAAAGTCACGCCCACCATTACCAGTTTCGCTTTGCGCCTGTATAAGCAGCTGGCAGCCGACGCCCAGGGAAACATCCTCTTCTCCCCCTTGAGCCTCACCAGCAGCCTGGCCCTGCTGTCTCTTGGGGCCCAGGCTGACACGGAGACTCAGATCCTGGAGGGCCTGGGCTTCAACCTCACAGAGACCCCAGCGGCTGACATCCACCAAGGCTTCGAGAGCCTGCTGCGCATCCTGGCCCTGGCCAGCCCGAAGCTGGAGCTGCAAGTGAGCCACTCCTTGTTCCTAGACCAGCGGCTGAAGCCTCAGCAGCGCTTTCTGGACAGCATCAAGCAGCTGTACAGAGCGTTCGCTTTTTCTGCCGACTTCGCCCAACCTGCCGCCACCTGGAAGCAGATCAACAGCTTCGTGAGGAAGCGGACCTATGAGCAGATCCCCAGCTGCCTCCAGGAGTTTGGCCAGGACACACTCATGGTTCTCCTGAACTACATCTTCTTCAAAGGTGAGGGCTTCTCCAGCAGAAGCGTGGCACCTCCTCTGCCAGGGCTCGCTCTCGCTGCAGACACGGCCGGCAGGCTCTCAGCCAGCCTCATGGGACTGTGAGCCTCGAGAAAAAGCTGTGGGGAAGACGGTTTTCCTTCCCTGCTGTGGCTCATGGCCTACACGGGTTGGAAATAATTAGAGCTCAGAGCAATGGGGACGCTCTTCTTGTGTAAGTGTGAGTGCCATGCCGCGCTCAAAAGAGACCTCCGTCCACGCTTGGGAAGCAAAGGAAGGCTTCCAAGAATAGAAGGTGTCTAGCTGGGCCTGGCCTGCAGCCGTAGCCCTGTGGCATCTGACCCCGTGAGATCTCGGAAGCTAAGCAGGGTCGGGCCTGGTTAGTCCTTGGATGGGAGACCGCCAGGGAACTCCAGGTGCTGTAGGCTTGGGAGACGGACCCGGCAACCCACTCCCAAAACACAATCCGCCATTGAAAACCCTATAAATAGCAAAGAAGCACTGACAATCGTGTTTCGACTATTGTATGTAGGGTGGCTATGAGTCAGACACTGACTCCATGGCACCTACCAACAGCTGGGCCTGGTGGCATATCTCTGTACCGGAGAGGCTGAGGCAGGAGGATGGCGAGTCTGAATCCAGCCTGGGCTACGTAGTGAGATGCTTTTCCAAAAAAAAAAAAATATATATATATATATATATATATATATATATATATATATATATATTGTTGTTGTTAGGTGCCGTCGAGTCGGTATCCGACTCATAGCGACCCTCATAGGGTTTTCAGTGGCTGACTGTTTCGGGATTGCCTTGGGAGTGGCTTGCCAGGTCCTTCTCCCATTTTTGTGGTGCTGGGAATTGAACTCAGGACCTCAGAGACTGCAACGCAGCGCTCTACCAACTGAGCTAAATCCCAGCCCATATATGTGTGTGTGTGTGTGTGTGTGTGTGTGTGTGTGTGTGTGTGTGTGTGTGTGTGTGTGTGTTTTAAAGTAGAAAGAATCTGGTTATGATTTGGAAAATGGTTTGGAGAGAAATGAGGAAGGGAGAGGGGAGACATGTCAGGGGGGTCTCAAGTTACCCCAAATGAGGTACAATAGTGGCCTTGAGTAAAGCTGTGGCTTTGGAAGTAGAATCAGCAATACTCAGTCATTGACTGGGTGCAGGCATTGAAGACAGGGTGACCCAGTCCCCTTCGGCTATCATGGAGACCAGCGCTTTTAGGAGGTGGGGCAGGGGTAGATTACATGAAGCATGAGAACAGCTTCTCCTGGCATGGACTGGGCTGACCGACAGATCGCACGCATCTCAGTGCCCTTACTGGGCTTTTGTGGTAGACGTCATATTCTGTGAACTGAGTTCTTTCTCCTGTTTCTGTCTGAATGTTGGGACGTTGCGGGTAGAGAAAGAGGCTCTAGACCTTCTCCATAGAAGCTGGTTGTCTAGAGGCATCTGGGTAGAGAGGATGGACTCTGTGTTTGCCAACAATCTGAGCTATGCGATCAGAATCAGGCCACGCATCCAGTTCACAAACTACAGGATTCTGCAAATCAGGATGCTTACGCAAATTCACAAAGCCTGAGTTTCTCCATCCCTAACATGGGGGTGGGCTGGGATTTAGCTCAATGGATAGAACACTGCTCTACAGTCTCTGCGGTCCCAAGTTCGATTCCCAGCACTGCAAAAATGGGAGAAGGATGTGGCAATCCACTCCTGAGGCAATCCCAAAACAGTCAGCCATTGAAAACCCTATGAGGGTTGCTATGAGTTGGACACGACTCAGCAGCACCTAACAACAACAACAATATGGGGCTAATAGGGGCTGGGGACGTAGCTCAGTGGTAAAGAGCTTACCTAATATGGAGGTAATTGCCGCAGTCCAGCTACAGCCTAGGATCCAGGGTTTCCCGAAGGTGGGTGAGGAGTCGGCAACAGTGGGTAACAGACACACAACAGCTCAGAGGCCCTGTGGATCTGTTCCTTTTATTGTTTGGATAGCTCAGTTTTTTATATAGTCTTTTTTAGGCTTAGGTCATGCAAGTAGTAAGAATACGTGCAGTTTTACACACACCTGGCAGTCATAATAGCAGTGGAGGGTCAGGCTGACCAGAACAGCAGCCTTTCCTTTTTTTCTCTAGTTGGGAATCTAAGTCTGCCTTAGATAAGCACCGCTCTGTGTTAAAATTGTCAAGGAGGCTTTTGTACTATGGGAACAGGCCTGTGTCTTCTTTTAATTGCTCTATACTTTCTTTGTAAACCTTAGCTATCATAAATTGGGCCACTTCAATCCAATTAGGGGCTAACAACTCAGCCAGTTGCAGCTGAAGCATAAATCACTTAATGTTTGAGTTCCAGGGTGGAAGTTGCTGGTCAGCTTTAACTAAAATATTGTCCACATAACCTTTACACTTGGAGGTCATTACTTCTAACTCATTTACAAATTCCCTCAGTCGTGTCATTCTTTCAGCATTTGTTTCATTAGAGTTTAATACAATATTAGTTATGAGTATTAGTCCTAAACATGAAGTAATCATAATAATTAGAAGCAGTAATCCTATTCCTAGAAAGCAAAAAGCACATTTTCCTTTTCTTCATCCCCATCCACTTCTTGGAAGATGAGTTCCTTGAACCCCTCTTCCCCATATCTGGACCTTGTCAGACAATATGGTTAGAAATGGCTGTGGCAGGTAATAATACATGTTTCTCATTCATTTCTGTGATGACTTAATGCCTTGCATATGTAAGGTGCTTAGTATAGGGGACCCCTTCCTGTGGCCCCGTAAGATCTAAATTCTTCTGAAACGAAACAAAACGATAGGCCATTAGAGCTCAGATTCTAGGGGCTTGCTCCTGTGCCTCCCAGCTCTACATCCGTGCCACTTCTCTACCTCATACCCATGTACCCAGGACAAAGTTGTCACCCAGGGGTGGCCTGGTGGTTGTCTGCCCAGGGTGGCTCTCTTGGCCCATGTCCTCACGGTTTCGTGGCTTTTGTGTCCACAGCCAAGTGGAAGCAACCCTTCGATCCTTACCAGACCCGGAGGAAGGAGAGCTTCTTCCCGGGCGAGAGGACCGCTGTGCACTTCTCCATGGTGCAGCAAAAGGAAATGCACAGGTTCTGGTACGACCAGGATATGAAGTGCGCCGTCCTCCAGTTGCAATACATCGGCAATGTGATGCTGATGCTGGTCCTCCCTGACCCGGGGAAGATGCAGCAGGTGGAGGCCACCCTCGGGCCGGAGACCCTGAGAAAGTGGACCCAACCGTTCCCTCCCAGGTGGGTGCCTGCCCAGCCGCAGGGTGCTGAGGGTCTTCCCTCAAAAGGCTCAGCGGGAGTTCATCAACCCCAGTCCTAACAGCCCATTTCTAAGTTTGGCTCACTGTGATCTTGGGCAATTTTCTCACCAATTTCGACCTCAGATTTCCTCAACTGTAAAAATAAGGACGGGCCTGGGATTTAGCTCAGTTGGTAGATGCCGTTCTGCAGTCCCTGAGGTCCCGGGCTCGATTCCCAGTACCGCAAAAATGCGAGAAGGACATGGCAATCCACTCCTGAGGCTATCTCAATCAGCCATTGAAAACCCTATGAGGATCGCTGTGAGTCGGACATGACTTGACTGCACCTAACAACAACAACAAAAATAAGGACATGGTGCCTACCTTATTGGGGCTGCTGGGAGGATAAATTAGGTCAATACTTAGACCTAATGGATATGGACCATTGTCCCTTCCTGGTTGTTCTTCCAGTCCCAACCTCCTTTCTCTTGCTTCTCTCTTTTCCCCATAATCACTTAATATTGGAGGTAGTTAAGTGTGGGAGAAGGACCTGGCAACCCAGTCCCAAAGAACAATCCGCCATTAAAAACCCTACGAACAGCAGAGAAGCACTGACAATAGTGTTTCGCCTATTGTACACAGGGTTGCTATAAGTCGGATACCACTCAACGGCACCTAACAACAACAACAAGCAGCTAAGTGTAGACAAAAAAGTCAGTCAAGGGCAATTATTCAGAGTCACCATAACTCCCACAGAACAGTGTACATTTAAAGGGTATTTCTTTTTAATTCAAACTTTTTAAAAAAGAAATTATCAAGAGCCAGTGTAGTGGTGCACACCTGTAATCCCAGCAACATGGGAGGCAGAGGTAGGAGGATCACAGGTTCAAAGCCAGAGGCAGCCTGAGTAACTTAGCGAGACTCTGTCTCAAGATAAAAAATAAAAAAGGGGGCTGAGGTGCCACTTAGGGGTAGAGTGCTTGCAAAGTATGTGGGAGGCCCTGGGCTCAGCTCCCCATACCAAAAAGGGGAAAAAAAAAAGAAATTCAAGAAGAGCAATAACAAAATCAAAGTGCCAATTTAATGTGGCCCCTAACCTACCACCTCCATCTTACTTTCTGGCTTTCTCATGTCAGTTTTTCTGGCTTTTTTTTTTTTTTTTTTTTTTTTTTTTG
>VMDO01000291.1:168414-262875 GCA_007922755.1 Pedetes capensis | reverse complement strand
TGGGATTTAGCTCAGTTGGTAGAGTTCTGCACTGCAGTCTCTGAGGTCTCGAGTTCAATTCCCAGCACCACAAAAATGGGAGAAGGGCCTGGCAATCCACTCCCAAGGCAATCCTGAAACAGTCAGCCATTGAAAACCCTATGAGGGTGGCTATGAGTCGGATACCGACTCTACGGCACCTAACAACAAACAACAACAACAACAACATGGGATAGAATCTGGTCCCGAATTGCAGTCACCACTTGCTGTAAAACAAACCACCCCAAAACTAAATCGCTTAAAGGCCCAGCTGTCCCCTCTTGTGGCTCCCTGGGTGGACTGGGCTCAGCTGGACTGTTCTCATCCTTGAGGGTCAGGTGGTGGCTGGGGCTGGAGCCGCTGAAGGCTTCCGCCCTGGAGTGTCTGGTGCCTGAGCTGTGCTGCTGACGGGCAGAGATTAGGGCTGGGCAGCTTCTTTCTCTCCATGCGGAGTCTCCACAAGAAGCTCAGCAGAGCAGGGCAGCGTAATTGACATGGGTGTGTGACCATTCCGGGCTCCAGGAACAAGCGCTCCAAAAGACAAGAAGTGAAAGCTGCCTCTGTCTCCGGGCTGGAGTCCATCCTTGAGGAGTGGCATTTCTGCCATACTGTATGGGTCAGAGCAGCCTTAGAACCCATTCGGATTTAAAGGGGGGGCTCATAACCATCCCCTTACGAAGGCCGTTTTTACTCCAGCACAATCTGGCAGGCACCAGCTCCTGGTCTTCTCTCCATGCCCCATCTGAGGTGCCACAGATAGAGAAAAGGTATTTTGCCGGGCGTGGTGGTGCACACCTGTGATCCCAGCGGTTAGGGAGGCGGAGGCAGGAGGATCGCAAGTTAGAGACCAGAGGCAGTCTGTGTAATTTAGCGAGACCCTGTCTCAAAAAGTAAAAACAAAAACAAACACACAAAAAAAAATTGGCTGGGAGCACAGCTCAGTGGTCCAGCACTTGCAAAGCACGCAGGTGTGAGGCCCTGGGTTCAACCCCTAGTACCACAAAAAAAAAAAAAAAAAAAAAAAAAAAAAAAAAAGATAAGGTATTTTGTATTGGGGCAGAGATTAACGCACCAAATAAGAGACTTGCTCAAGAGGAGAGGTCAGGATCTAGAGGATTATCCGAGTCTATGTAGCTCTAATCAGTCCCTGATCCCCACCCCTCAGGCTTGGGCTCCCTCAGGGTGAGCTACCCCTTTCCCCCACTGTGGGAGGGAGGACCACAGAGTCTTCCAGACTAGTAGGTTTTCCCTCAGGAAGGGTTTGGTTTGGCTTCTCATTTTAATCTTCCAAAAGCAAAACCAATCCAGATTACTCTTCTAACTCTCAAGCGTCCCTTGGATTAGAGTTATAATAATATCACAGTGGTATTTTCATGGTCTTTCAGATGTGATAACTCCAGACTCAGCCATTTCCCTCCATGGGGTGTGAGGAAGATCAGCTTACCTAGGGCCATCACGCTGCCTGGTTCATTTATTCATTTACATGTTTTGGATACCTGCTGTGTGCTGGGCTCTCTACCAGACCCCACCTCAGGACTCTACTCCACATGTCCTTTCCCCACCTCCAGACCCCACCAATGGCCTGGGGCTTGTCCGCTCAAGGACAGCCTGTGAAAAGCGTGTTAAGTAGGCTGAGATGTGTTTCCTCCTCAATTAGGTTCCAGATCCTCCGACTGCCCACATGCTGATGGACAGCAATGATAACTGGACCGCTGGGTGCAGTGGCGCACGCCTGTAATCCCAGCGGCTCGGGAGGCAGAGACAGGAGGATCGTGAGTTCGAGACCAGAGGCAGTCTGTGTAATTTAGCAAGACCCTGTCTCAAAAAGTAAAAAAAAAAAAAAAAAAAAAAAGGGCTGGGGGTGTAGTTCAGTGGTCCAGCACTTGCAGAACATGCAAGCACGAGGCCCTGGGTTCAACCTCCAGTACCGCAAAAAAAAAAAAAAAAAAAAAAAAACTGGAATTTATTACAGGCGAAAATTTCCAACTGTGCTGTTAACTAGTCAGCTTTGCAGGTGACCTGGCAGTTAACAAAGAATAACTGAGTTAAAAAAATAACCCCAGGGAGTAAAGGGAGAGAAGAGGTGCTGTGGTTTAAAAGAAATTTCTGAACTTACCCCAGGGCATGGGGCAGTTTGATGATAAAGGAGGGAGAGTCACTGTGTGGATTTGTGATTCACACTCTACACCCGCGCCCTCCGACCGGATCCTCCAAACCCCCCTATAGGGTGGGCATCTCTATGCCATTTTCCAGACAAGGAAACCGAAGCCTTAGGGGCTGGGAGATGATGGAGGCTGGTATCAGGGCAATGCCAGAAGATGGATTTAAGATACAGTTTGGAGCTTGAGCCAATAGAACTTGCCGATGAATCAGAAGTGGAGGTGGGACGACGTGAGCTGTATTTAACTTACACAATACCACGTAGATTGAGGCAGTTCAGCCTTGCAGAATGCTAGCTCATGTCTGGTACCTGGGGAGCCCCCTGCAAACGTGGGGAAGATGAGGAAGACAGGGGGCCAAGCCCGGAGTCTCCTCAGCCAGCCACAGATATTCCGTGATGTTTGAAGCAAAGGGTGTGGATGGTGAGATGTTCTTCCATGGCAGGTTGGGTTGTGGGGAGACTATCAGCCCCCAAGCCATGAAACCCTGCTCCCCGCCCCAGCTCAGCTTGCCACAGACAGGCCAGGAGCAGAGCCTGGAACAAGACACCACCATTTCTCTGCCTGATTCTCTCTCCAGCCTGCTGTATCTGCGCTTGCCACGGCTTGAAGTTGCTGGAACGTATCACTTGGAAAATATCCTTCCCTACATTGGTCTCGGCCACATATTCAGCAAGGACGCTGACCTGTCAGGAATCATGGGACCACTCAACAAAACCATCTCCCGGGTAAGGCAGGGGATGTGGCCCCCGGGGAGGGTCTTTCTCCTCCCACACAAGTGTATTTAAAAACTAACGCTGTTCTTTTTTCCTAGACTGGTTCTTCAACACCATAATGGCTTTATGGCTTCTTTTCACAGGAAGTCTCCTTTCTGCCTCCCCTTTTCCTAGATCTGTTGTCTTCAGGGCAGCAATACAGGGTTCTGAATACAGTAGATGCTCATTTGAGGTCATCCATGGAGCCAGAATTTTCACAAGTGTGCACTAGCTTTGTTTTTATTCCTAGTATTTCCTCCTAGGGAACCTTGAGGTTCCATCAATCTTTGTTAAAGCTATAGAGAATAGCAGGGCATGAATAGGAGGTATATCAGTCAGCTTTGCTGCAGTAACAAACACCCCCTACATCTCAGTGCATTACCACAACAAAGCCTCCTGTCCATATTATACATCAGAAGCATTGCCTACAGATTTGCTTCCCATGACTTCTTCCTTCCAGGATGGAGATTAAAGGAGGAATGGTTGTTTTGGACATACCACTCTCATCGGTGAGGAGGAAAGCTAGAGAAAATGTTCAATGGCTCTTAACAGTTCTCCCCACACACGGCCTATGTCAAGGCCTCTTCCATGCCATTGGCTAAAGCAAGTCACATCTTCAAGATCATTATCAATGAGAAGGGGCTATCTTCTCCCCTGGCAGGAGGCACCACAAGCCATACAGAACGGGCAAGAGTGGATACCCATCTAACAGGAAGGGACAGTTGATACTGGGAATAATAGTAAAGCAGTCCTTCCCAGGAGGGAGCGCAGCAAAGAGCTTTCCCTGAGCTTTGGTTGTCTTTTTTTTGCTTTAGAGTGGAATTGTTCAATGCCATTTGAGGTTGTGTTAGGAACTTGGTAAGGAAAGTATTCTATTTGGGAAAGGCCCGCTGAGAGTGGAATGCACAGCCCAGGTAATGGGGACATGGTCTTTTGTGGGTGCTTTAAATTAAAGGCTACATTTATCTTTTCATGGAGCCTTTTAGAAATACAAGGGATCATCAAGGCCAGTTTTATTTTATGTTTTCAACTTCTATTCAAGCTTCAGAATCCTTTCATCCTAGGAAATGGTGTGAACATGAGGCTTTAAAAACAGAAGATTCACTGGCCACCGCAGCACACTTCCCTTATCCCAGTGACCCGGGAGGCGGAGGCAGCAGGATGGCAAGTTCGAGGCCAGAGGTGGCCTGTGCAACTTAGCGAGACCCTGTCTCAAAGTAAAAAATGGAAAAGTGGTGGTGGGGGGGCAGCTCAGTGGAGCACTTGCCTAGCATGTGCCAGGCCCTGGGTTCAACCCACAGTACTGCTGGGGGTGTGGGAGAGACATTCCTGGCACAGAGGCCAGCAGAGGGCCTGGTTCTACCGAGCTCATTCAGATCCACTGTGTAGGCTGACAAGCCATTTTAAGATGAGGAAACTGAGCTGGGCGAGGTGGCGCCGGGAGGCGGAGGAAGGCGGATAGCAAATTCGAGACCAGAGGCAGTCTGCGTAACTTAGCGAGACCCTGTCCCAAAAAGTAAATAAATGGGCTGAGGGTGCAGCTCGGTGGTCCAGCACTTGCAGAGCATGCAAACACGAGGCCCTGGGTTCAAACCCCAGTAACACACACACACGCACACACACACACACACACACAAAAAAAAAAAAAAAAAAAAAAAAAACCTGGGCGTGGTGGCACATGCCTGTAATCCCAGCTGCTTGGAAGGCGGAGCCAGGAGGATCGCAAGTTTGAGACCAGAGGAAGTCTGTGTAACTTAGCGAGACCCTGTCTCAAAAAAGTAAAGGAAAAAAAAAAAAAAAGGCTGGGGGTGCAGCTCAGTGGTCCAGCACTTGCATAGCACGCAAGCACGAGGTCCTCGGTTCAACCCCTAGTACCAGGAAAAAAAATAAATAAAAGATGAGGAAACTGAGGCTTAGAGAAACTTGTAGAAGAAAAATGGCCCCTGGGGCTGTGTCCTGTGAGCTGGGGGTCTCAGAAATGCACCTGGAGGGGCTGTTGGGTTGGCAGCCTAGGAAATAGTCAGCAGCTTGAGCAGGCTCAGGCCCGTTTGTCTCCCTGCCAAAGGGCACTGGGCACTGTGGGTGAACCGTCAGGAGTGAGAGAAAGTGGACAGAGGAGAGGAAGAAGTGAAAGCTGGGTGCCTTCCAAGGCAGGCAGGGCCAAGGCCTGAATGGGCCCCTGCTCCACCTCCCCCAGGGCCATGGAAGGAGTCCTCTGCCCTCCGAGCCCTCTGGACTGAGGCAGCCTCTGTCCTTCTCTCCTAGTTGTCCCACACAGTGGTGGTGGAGATGAACGAGAAGGGAGCCAGGGCAGGGGCTGTCTCGGGCCTCCTCTCGCAGCCCCCATCGCTGAACGTGACAGCTGGCCCACAAGTCCAACTCATCAGGCCTGTCCTGCTGTTCCTCTGGGAGGTGGCCACCCAGAGCCTGCTCTTCATGGGAAAAGTGGTCGACCCAACCGCAGGTCTCCCTAAAGAGAGGCCAGGGGCTGTCTTCTCTCCCTAACCAAACAGGAACCACACCACCCTGTAAGGTGGGACCCCCCGTGTGGACCGGAGCATCGGTGTGCAGAGATTCTAATAAAGCTGACCTTGGCTGTGTGAATACCAAGGGGCCTTGCTTACGCGGAGGGCAACCACAGAGCTTCTACATGTTCGCTCCCTGATCGTCCCCAACCCGGTGTTCACTGTGGTTAGAAAATTGCAACATTCCGCATGCTGCGGCCTCCTGGGAGCCGTCCAACACCAGTGCCACCTCACTGTAGAGCTTTGTTGAGTGGCCTTTAGTCGAGGGTCACAGGAAAAGGCACAGAAGACATCAGGAGGAATGAGGGAGCCTCTCCCTTCACAATGGCCTACTGGGGCTTCTAGCCAAGCGGGGTCCTCCAGGAGTGTCCTTGCTCGGCTGTCAGGGGCTGGACGCCTTGAGGGGAGGTGAGGCCTGGAACAGGGCTTCCAAACCACGTGCCAGGAGGAGAGGGGTGAGGATGGGCCGAGGCAATCAGCCGGCGACGGGGGCCAGGTACAAGCAGCTAGAAAATAGTGTCAGAGCCGAGGGTTGACCTCCAAACCAAGGACAGTGCAAAGGTCACCATGACTCGGGATGGGTAGTGACACAGGGCAAAAGCATGGCTGGCAGGGTGAATTTGGAGGCTGCATGCAATGGGGGTGGCACGTCCTATAGAAATCAGAACTCAACTCCCCCAGGTATGCCCTTCCAGAAGGCGTCCATCTGAAACAAGTTGAAGAAACAGAACAGGGGGCCAGTTTAGCCCTGGGTACACACCTTCCATGCACCTGGCAAACCCATCTGAGATCTCCATGGGGTGCGATGACCCTTGTTGTTGTTGTTGTTAGGTGCCGTCGAGTTGTATCTGACTCATAGCGACCCTTATAGGGTTTTCCATGACTGACTGTTTCGGGATTGCCTTGGGAGTGGATTGCCAGGTCCTTCTCCCATTGAGATGACCCTAGGTAGTAAGACATGTTGTTACCCTGCCCCCTGCTGGTGACAGAGGGTCATTGACGCATCCCAGAAGCCAATGGATGCCCCCTCTCCTCTTACCCTTTGAAGGGGATTATTATAAAAAGTTATAAAATACACAACATCCAGTTAGGCTTAAATTTTAGATAAATAACAGATAACTTTTTAGTACAAGTATGTCTTATGCAATATTTGGGCTACCCTTAAAAAAATGTTTTGTTTGTTTGTTTAATATTCAAAACAACAGGACTTACTGTATTTTGGGGTTGGTGTTTAGCTCCAGTTGGTAGAGTACTGCTCTGCACTCTTTGAAGCCCTGGGTTCAATCCCTGCACTGCACAAATGGAAGCAGGACCTGGCAGCCCACTCCTAACACAATCCCCAAACAATCTGCCATTGAAAACCCTATGAGTAGCAGAGAAGCACTGACAGTGCCAGGCATGGCACAGTGTTGGGTAGTGTTTTGTTCTGTAGTACATAGGGTCACCATGAGTCAGACCCTACTTAATGGCACCTGACAACAACTGTATTTTTATTTACTAAATCTGGTAACCAGGGAGGAGTATATGAGGTCAACACTCCTGAATGGATCAGCGGGAAAGAAAGTTCCATGAAGTTGAAGGGCAGGCTGGCCTGGACATCAGGGGAAATAGGAGGAGATTCAGAGGACAGCAGTGAGGTGGAACCAGGTCAGGATCCTTGCATCGCTGGGCTGCTGAGGGACACGGGACACATGGCTCAGTGCCCCTCACCAGGGGGGCCTCCAGCCTCATGCCCACTATGAGCAAGGCTGTCCTAGACTGGTAGCCCCTGCTGACCTGCTAACTAACCACAGGCATAACGCGAGTCTGGCCAAGATCAGCCAAGCCTGGCCCAGGGCAAAAGAACTGCTCAGCTGACTTGCAGATTCCTGAGCTAAATAAACCCCTCCTGGAATCTGCTAACTTTTGGGGTGATTTTCTATGCAGTAAAAGGCCACCGATACAAAAGGAAAAGGGACCATAAGATTGGACAAAATGATTGCATTGTCCAAGTTCTGGACTGAGGAGACAACAGGACACATTTTGAAACCCAAGTGCCACCTCTGGGCAGGTCCACCTCACTCCTCTCCTGAAATACTGAATCAGCAGGTTTTGAGGTGCCTGCTCACGTCTCCACCTTAGAGAACTCGCCAGCCCGAGGGCCCTGGGACAGGGACAAAAAGCTAGTGATGAACTTGGTCAAGGGTAGCCCACCCATTGGCTGACTGTCCAGGAGCTGTGTGTCCTGTCTCACGACACCTGGACCTTTCAATGGCTTTCCTGGCGATTTGGAATTAGGAGGTTGCAGATATTTCCACAGAGCTTTGAGGCTACAGTCCAAAGGTCATGGGTCAGTCATTCAAGGCCACATGTGAAGTGCTCCAAAGAGAATGGAGCAGATGCCCAGAGAGACGCAGGGAGGCCTGGGCGGGAGATAGGAGGAGAACAGGATTGCGGGAACCAGGTGCTAAAAGCCCTCAGACTGGTACAGGAAGAGGGCTGCTGGCTTCGAGCACAGTCGGCCATGTAACGGAACCCAGCTGGGAGGCAGGAGGACTGATCTCACTTCCTCTTCCGCTGTGGCCTGTGGTGTCAGGTGTTCTTCCGGTTCTGCCCACCCTGGCAACAGCACGGCCAAGTCTGCTGTCACTGGGAATAAAATCGCATATTTGGAAGCCATTTCAGCAAATCAATGAAACTCAGTAGGTTTTGGATACCTAATGTGCCCAGGGCACTGTTTTCCTGCCTCCATTCAGAATTTCCTTGCAAGGCTCTGCCAGGTGCCAGACAGTGCTTGGGCACTAAAGTTGAGGGAAAGCAAAACAGACAAGAATGCCACTGTCATGTGTCCGAAGTGATTGTGTGATGCACAAGCCCTTCAAGTGGCCCTTGTTGTTGTTGTTATTAGGTGCCCTCTAGTTGGTGTCCGACTCATAGCGACCTTTCGTACAACACGCAAAACACTATTGTCAGTGCTACTCTGCTATTCATAGGGTTTTCAATGACTGATTGTTTTTTGGGAGTGGGTTTCTGGGTTCTTCTCCCAAGCCTACAGCACCTGGTGTTCCCAGGCAGTCTCCCATCCAAGTACTAACCAGGCCCGACCCTGCTTAGCTTCTGAGATGTGACAGGATCAGATGCCACAGCGGTACGCCTGCCAGCCAAGGGAGCTTAAGACACCCTTATTCAGTATTTAAGCAACTTCCCTCCCAGAGGGTTTAAATGAATAATCACATCGAAGGCACTGAAAATAACTCCAAGCAGGGAAAGTCATTTTGCTTTGTTTAATCTGTCATTTTCTAATGTCATTTGACCACAGAATTTTTTTTCTCATATCATTTTTATTGGAAATTTTTAATGTACAGCTTAGTAGGGTTTCATTATGACATGTATTTCACTGTGACATTTCCATAATGCATTTCATTGTACATTGCTCACCCTCATATCATTTTTTAACATCCCTTACGGTTAGGGACCCACGGAACACACATTTTGGTCTACATTATCCTGTCTAATGTCCTTTTTTTTTTTCTTTCCTACCGCCCCACCCCCAAAACTTTTTTTTTTTCAGTACTGGAGGTTGAAACCAGGACCTCACGCCTGTATGCTCTGCAAGTGCTAGACCACTGAGCTGCACCCTCAGCCTATTTTTTTATTTATTTTTATTTTATTATTATTATTTTTTTTTTTTTTTGGAGACAGGGTCTCGCTAAATTACGCAGACTGCCTCTGGTCTCGAACTTGAGATCCTCCTGCCTCCACCTCCTGAGCCGCTGGGATTACAGGCATGCACCACCACGCCCGGCTCCCCAAACATTTTTTAAAAGAAGCACCCAAGGCTTAAGGAGGTAGTTGCTTTGCCCAAAGTCTCCCAGGCCCCGACACCAGACCTGGATGGAGACCCTGGTACCTCCCTGCCGAGACTATGAGGCCACATTCAAAACAGAAAGTAGAGCAGCAGCCATGGCCACTGAGTTCCGTGAGGGCTTTGGTGTGAAATAGGGTGGGAGGAAGAGGCAGGCAGGAGAAGGCCCTCTGGGGTGACAGAGAGGGGAAGCTGGACAGCCAGAGCCTCTTTCCCAGCATCAGCACCCTGGTCCTGACCCTCTGCACCCTGACCAGTGGGCACACAGCTGTCCCAGTCACACTGCACTTAGTGATCTTCTGCATCTGGGAGGGGCCTGCCCAGCATGGGGGCGCTTGAGCCACAGTGGGCTGCATGAATTGGCTGACGGGCATAGTGTCCTGGGCCACTGATGAAAGATCAGGATCACTGGAGCTAAAAGGATGGGACAGGACAGGGCCGCAGCCACAGTCTCAGCGTCACTGCGCATTGGATATGATGCTCCCATCCAGACCTCAGCCGCCCTCTGCTGGCCTTGCTGTGTGTGGCTGCAGCCTCCTCGCAGGTGTTGAAGAGACGCCATCTTTGGCTCAGGCGCCTCCCTGTCTGCCTTCCACCCACCTGGAAGCCGAGGCCCCAGTTCCCAGGGCTGGCCTTGCAGGAAGGCCCCCTCCAGCGTCACCAGCAAGAAAATGAGCCAGCCCCTGCTGCACCTGCCAGCAAAGGCACTGGGACCAACCCCTCCTGCGTCTGCAGGGCTGGCTCTGCTCCTGCTGGCGTTGGCTTTGTAACTTCTGTGGCACTTGGTCACCGATTCTTTGTTGTCTTGTCATCCCTAGAAGGGGGTTCCGTCTTTAGAAAGGATTTAGAAGAAATAAATAAAACAAACAACTATCATTTAAGATTCAAAGAATAATAAGAGCCAGGCATGCTAGCATAGGGCTGTAATTCCAACACTCAGGAGGCAGAGGCAAGAGGCCTGGAAGATGGAGGCCAGCCTGGACTACACAGCAAGACCTATCTGTAAATAAATAAAGAGTAAAATGAAGCGCCGGGCGCAGTGGCGCACGCTTGTAATCCCAGCAGCTTGGGAGGCGGAGGCGGGAGGATCAGAAGTTCGAGACCAAAGGCAGTCTGTGTAACTTAGTGAGACCCTGTCTCAAAAAGTAAAAAAATGGGATGGGGGCACAGCTCAGTGGTCCAGCAGTTGCAAAAAGCATGCAGGCACGAGGCCTTGGGTTCAACCCCCAAGTATCGCAAAAAAAAAGTAAAATGAATCAAAAGAATAAAAATAAGAAAGATCATTATAAAAAGTACTCAAAAATGCAGAAATGGATGCTGTCAGTCACTGATATCAATCTGAATTGGATGTAAGTTGTTGGCTTTTTAAAAATTGTAATCAACATTTTCATTTACCCATGGCATGATTTTCTTTTTAAGGTTGGCTGGCTTTATTCTAAAGTAGTACTCAGACTAAGTTCCGTGGTGACCCATGATTCCAACCTCCCTTTCCTCGATCTGCTCTCCCTACCCCACCTTGCTCTCAACTCTCTGAGCCCATTTCTGAATTTTACCTGAGCATTTCTTTATTTTCCTGATAATCTTATCTTATTAGTACTTTTTAGTGTACAACTTAATGGGTCTCATTATGACATTTCATTGTACATTGCCCAGGTTCACCTCCCCCATTGCCCTGTCATGACTCTCTTTCCCTGTCACCTCCCATCCTACCAATGATCCCCCTTCCAACTATAGGTCTTTTTTTGTGAGTATTTCTATCTATATATGTACATCCCAATTTTGTCTTAAAGGCAACATATGTAATATTTCCTTTCTTCTCTCCCATTACCCTTTCTTCTTACCCTCTCCCCCTTTTCTTTAGTCCGTTATCTTTCTCTACATAGGACCCTTCTACTTTTTTGACCTGTATGTTTTAATATTGAATATATAGTGAAATCTGGCATCCCCATATCAAAGAAAACATGTGATGTTTATCTTTCTGGACCTGACCTATTTCACTTAAAATGGTGATCTCTAGATCCATCTATTTTCCTGCAAATGCCATAATTTTGTCCCTCTTTATGACTGAATAAAGCTCCATGGTGTGTATATACAACAATTTCCGTATACACACATCTGATGATAGACACCTAGATCAATTCCATAGCGTGGGTATTGTGAATAATGCTGCAATAAGCATGGATGAGCAGGTATCTCTGGGGTATGTTGACTTACGTTCCTTTAGATATATACCCACCAGTGGTACAGCCAGGTCCTATGGTGGTTCTGTTTTCAGTTTTTTGAGGAACCTTCAAACTTATTTCCATAGTGGCTGTACCAACCTGCATTCCCAGTGTATTAGGGTTGCTTTCATTCAGCAGTGTACTGCGGTTCCTTTCTCCTCATGTCCTTATTAGCATTTGTTGTTTGTTTTATGAACACTAGCTATTCAGACTAGGGTGAGATAGTATTTCAATGTGGTTTTGATTTCTATTTCCTTGAAGGCTAAGAATGTAGAATTTTTTTTCATATGATTGCTGGCCGTCTGTATTTCTTCTTTTGAGAAGTCTCTGTTCAGGTCTTTACCCATTTTTGGATTGGATATTTTGCTTTTTTGGTGTTTGGTATTTTGAGCTTTCTATGTTGTTGTTGTTGTTGTTGGGGCTGGGATTTAGCTCAGTTGGTAGAGCGCTGCGCTGCAGTCTCTGAGGTCCTGAGTTCAATTCCCAGCACCGCAAAAATGGGAGAAGGACCTGGCAATCCACTCCCAAGGCAATCCCGAAACAGTCAGCCATTGAAAACCCTATTGTTGTTGTTGTTGTTGTTAGGTGCCGTCAAGTCGGTATCCCACTCATAGCGACCCTCTGTACAACAGGGGAAACACTATTGTCAGTGCTTCTCTGCTGTTCATAGGGTTTTCAATGGCAGATTGATTTTTGGGAGGGGGTTGCCAGGTCCTTCTCCCAAGCCTACAGCACCTGGTGTTCCCAGGCGCTCTCCCATCCAGGTACTAACCAGGCCCGACCCTGCTTAGCTTCCGAGATCTGACGGGATCGGATGCCACAGGGCTATGGCTGCAGGCTTGAGCTTTCTATACACTCTAGATATTAATCCCCTATCTGAAGAATAGCTGACAAAGATTTTCTCCCATTCTATAAGCTGTCTCTTCAGTCTGGCTATTGTGTCCTTTCCTTCACAAAAGCTTTTTAATTTCATAAAATCCCACTTGTCAATTCTTGCTATTGTTTCCTGTGCTTTTGGGGTCCTATTCAGAATGTCCTTGCCCATGTCTATGTATTGAACTGTTTTCCCTGTTTTCCCATAACAGTTTCAAAATTTCAGGTCTTATAGTAAGATCTTTGACCCATTTTGAACTTATTTTTGTACAAGGTAAGAGAGAGGGATCTAGTTTCAGTCTTCTGTATGAGGATATCCAGTTCTCTCAACTCCATTTGTTAAAGAGGCTTTCTTTTCTCCAACTTATATTTTTTGGCCCGAGTTTTTGGCTTTCAAAGCAAAGAGAAACATCTAAGCTACATAGCCTTTACTGAGAGAGAGGGAGAGCATAGATATGTATGAAGTTGTTGTTGTTGTTGTTGTTAGGTGCCGTCAAGTCGGTATCCGACTCATAGCGACCCTCTGTACAACAGGGGAAACACTATTGTCAGTGCTTCTCTGCTGTTCATAGGGTTTTCAATGGCAGATTGATTTTTGGGAGGGGGTTGCCAGGTCCTTCTCCCATGTATGAAGTTAAAATGCTTTTATTTTCTTCCTGGAGTCCAATCCCAGCTGGTCTTTATGTTAACCCAGTTCTTCCCAATCCTGTTTGCCAAGGCACAGAAGTATTGTTCACATGATTGATGTTTGCAATGGCTGTCTAAAGGTCAATGTGAGGCCTTGAACATCAAACTTAGTTGAACAAGCTCACATGATGATCCTAACAACTGGCCTCTGAATGTGGAGCGAAGGTTTTAGATAAGTAAGACAAATAGGAAACTACCTGACAAGATGCTCACTCACCTGTGAAGTGTTATTTAAAGGTGAGCTTAAATTAGTTGTAAATGTGTATTGCAAACTTAGAGTAACCTCTGAAAAAATAAAAAAGAAAAGAAACATAACTGATATGGTAAGAAGTGAGAAAAAATGGAATCATA
Source organism: Pedetes capensis (assembly GCA_007922755.1). Classification (NCBI taxonomy): domain Eukaryota; kingdom Metazoa; phylum Chordata; class Mammalia; order Rodentia; family Pedetidae; genus Pedetes; species Pedetes capensis. Next base: position 249,441 of record VMDO01000291.1, on the reverse strand, counting down.
TAAAATGCTAAATTAAAGCCATGAAAGGCAGGAAAAGAGGGAGAGACAAATACAGAACTAAGAGCAAAGGCAACATAAAGCGGTAACAAATACGGCAAACATTAATCCAACGATTTCAGTAATCACTTTAAACGTAAATGGACCAAATGCGTCAATGAAAAGACAGAGAATGTCAGAGTGGATCCAAAAACAAAACCCAACTGTAAGTTATCTAGAAGAAAGTTATTTTAAATATAAGGACACAGACAAATTAAAAGTAAATGGATGGATGAAAATACACCATGCTAATACTTATCAAAAGAAGACAGAAGGAGTTATAATAATTTCAGACAGATATTTCAAAATTAAAAAAAAAAAGTTTTTGAGGATAAGGAAGGGTGTTACATAATGACAAAGAAGTTAGTTTTCTTTTTTTTCATTTATTTATTTATTTGTTTATTTATTTATTTTGTGGTACTGGGGGTGGAACCCAGGGCTTCACACTTGCATGCTTTGCAAGTGCTGGACCACTGAGCTGTACCCTCAGCCCATCTTTTTGCTATTTTTTTGAGACAGGGTCTCACCAAATTATGCAGACTGCCTCTGGTCTTGGACTTGTGATTGTCCTGCCTCCTCCTCCCGAGCCTCTGGGATTATAGTCCAGCACCACTGCACCCAGCAAGAAGTTAGTTTTCTAAGAAGAGAGTAAACCTTAACATATACATATTAGGGTCAAACTTCATAAGTCAAAACCTAATTTACAGCTGCTCCCCAGCACTTGCACTGAAAAAAAAAATCTCCTGGAATTATAACCAATATTATACTAAATGGAGAAAAACTGTAAGCATTTACTCTAAAATCAGGAATGAGACCAGATTGTCCACTCTCTCTGCTCTTAGTCAACAGCGTGTTTGAAATCTTAGCCAGAGCAATAAGACAAGAGAAAGAAATAAAAGGGACACACACAGGAAAGAAAGAAGTCAAATTATCCCTATTTACAAACATTGTGATACTATACTTAAAAGACTCTCAGGGCTCCACCAGAACACTCTTACAGCTGATAAATTGAGCAAATTGGAAGGATATAAAATCAACACACAAAAATCTGTAGCTTTTCTGTATGTCAATAATGAATGTCTTGAGAAAGAAATCTGGAAAATGATCTGATTCACAAAAGTCTCAAAAAATATCTAGGAATAAACCTAATCAAGGAGTTAAAAGACCTCTGTAATGAAAACTTTTAAAAACTGCAGAAAGAAATTAAAGAAGACACCAGAAGATGGTAGACCCCTCATGCTCATGGATTAGCAGAATTAATATTGTAAAAATGGCTATATTACCAAAAGCTATCTATAAATTCAATGCGATTCTCATCAAAATTTCAATAACATTCTTCACAGAAATAAAAAAAATTCTAAAATCCATATGGAAGCACAAAAGACCCTGAATAGCCAAAGCAATCCCAAACAGAAACAATAATGCTGGAAGTATCATAATACCTGACATCAAATTATAGAGCCATAGTAATAAAAAAAAGTACAGTTCTGGCACAAAAACAGACATGTAGACCAATGGAATAGAATAGAGCACCCAGATATAAACCCACACAACTAAAGACATCTGATTTTTTACAAAAGTGACAAGAACATATGTACCTTGGAGAAAAGACAACCTCTTTCAGCAAATGGTGCTGGGAAAACTGGCTATGCACATGGAGAAGAACGAAACCGGAGCCTTCCCTCACACTCTGTACAAAAGTCGATTCAAAATGGCCCAAAATCCTTAATGTCAGACCTAGAACTTTCAAGTGGCTAGAGGAAAACAGAGGGAAAACACTTCAAGATATAGACATAGGCAAGGACTGTCTTAAAAGGACCCTAGTAGCCCCGGAAATAATAGCAAGAATTTTCAAATGAGATTGCATGAAATTTAAAAGCTTCTGCACAGCAAAGGAAACAATTTACAGAGTGAAAAGACAGCCTACAACATGGGAGAAAATCTTAGCCAGCTATACATCGGACAGGGGATTAGTATCTAGCATATAAAACAGTAAACCCGCACACAAAAACCCAAATAATCCAATCAATAAATGGGGAAATGAATTGAACAGATGGTTCCCAAAAGAAGTAAAAATGGCCGATAAATGTTCTTTTAGAAATTCAACATCCTTAGCTTTCAGGGAAATGCAAATCAAAACCACATTGAGATTCCATCTCACCCCAGTCAACATAACAAACAGCAAATGTCCATGGGGATATGGGGATAAAGGAACCCTCGTAATTGGTAGAGTGATGCTCTGCACTCTCTGAGGGCCTGGGTTCGATCCACAGCACCTCAAAAGATGAGAGAAGGACCTGGCAGCCCACTCCTGAAATAATCCCAAAATAATCAGCCATTGAAAACCCTATGAATAGCAGAGAAGTGCTGACAGTGCTGGGCATGGCACAGTGTCAGGGAGTGTTTCATTCTATTGTACATATGGTTGTTATGAATCAGACCTGACTCAAAGGCACCTAACAACAACACACCATACACTACTGGTGGGAATGTAAGTTGGTGTAGCCACTATGGAAGTCAGTATGGAGATTTCTTAAAAAAAAAAAAAAAAAGATAAAAATAGAACTATCATATGACCAGCTATACCACTCCTGGATGTATGCCTGAAGGAAGTGTTTTGGGGACTATAACACCCGCAGGTGTGGATTTTGAGAGCTTGAACGACCCTTCCTGGCTCACTGAAGTTTTAATCATTGTTTTTCTCATCTATTGTTGTTGGGGGCTCTCCTCTGGCCATGAGGGTGGCTCCACTTGGGGACCCACTGAAAAACTTGAGTGCTAGTGGAGTATTGCACCACCCCAGACAGAGAATTATGCTCACGGCCACTCTGAGAAGCCTTTGGAAAGAGGAGGCTCAGAAAATTATGCTCACAGCTACTCCATGTCGAAGCACAATGCCTCTCCGGGAGCTCTTCAAGAAACAGCTCTATATTGCCTGTTTGTCTGTTCTGAAGATGACTCAAACTTGTTGCACACCGTGCTTATAAACCTTTGTGGACCAATCAGAAGCTAGGGCTTTGTTCTAGCATATCCAGTCAGGTAGTAGGGTGTAGATAGGGTGTAACCAATCAGAAGGGAGTATGTAAATTAGGTGAACTCGGTGTGGCAGCGTGTAACCAATCAGAGATGTTAGATAACTAGCCACTTGGGGGGTTAGGATTGTAGCCTATCAGGAGACAAGAGGTTTGAGAAGGGACACGTATTGGCACGCTGTAAGAGGCCATCATGCCTGAGTCTTGTGGGCTTCTGAGCTTCAGCGGGCACCGGACAGGCTGTTAATGGGTCAGGTCTCAAGGTGGGCCAAATAGGCCCCGACCCCAGTAGTCCCAAAATCATGTCTCCTTTCTAACCCCCTTGGGAGTACCCGTACATATTGTTTCCTGTGAGTTTCCATTATTTTTTCCCTCCACAGTTTTAGGAAATCAAACCCAAGGCCTTGTGCATGCTAGGCAAGTGCTTTACCACTACTTCCCAATTCTACAGCAAGTCCTTGTCTTCACTGTGCTTTTTATTTTATGTTCATGTCCTCTTAATCAAAGGGGCTCAGGAAAGTCATTTGCAAAGAGAATTATTGTTTCCATTGTCCTGGGGTGAAAAAAGAAAAAGAAAAACTTTTCATAGACTGTGCAAACTATGTAAAGAATGACAGTTCTAGTGGCCTTTCCTCTAGTTCTAAGAATATGGCAAGCAGTTAGAAATAACTGAGAACTATTCAAATTTCTATGAAGTACATTGCTTCAGCTTTCCAACTTCTGCTTTATGACTGGCAGATCTGAACAATGATTTGGGGCATTTCTTCATTGTTCTTTGGTTTGATTCCTACAGAAGTCTTTATCACAGATCTGTTGTACACATGAATCATTTTTCCATCTATTTAAAACCAGTTACCACACATTTTTCATCGGCCTCAAAGACAAGATTCTATATGTCCTTCCTACCCCCCAAAGCTTTTTATTCTAATCAAGATTTTTGTCACAACTTCTCCTGGTTAGCATCAAAGAACAAGAAGCCAGAAATGGGGCTCTTTGACAGAGGAAGGTTCAGGGCGCTAAGGGAACAAGACACAAAAGGACATCTCCATGTGGCCATGGGGGAAAGCCAGCAAATGAACAGGTCATCATGTCAGGAATGACACAGCCGACATTATGCTACTCCCTTGTGTATATTTCCTTTGTGTTTTTTGGAATTCTATATTTTTATTATAAAAGTAACACACCATGAAATATAAAGTTCTAGGGAGAAGTTTTGCTTCCCCATAAACTCATCTCTCAGGAACAACCAGTGTTAACAGTTTGGTTAAAAACAGTTAACTAAGAAAAAAATAAATAAAATAAATACATATAATTAAGTAAAACATAAACAGATAAAATAAACCTTTTCCTGGTAATGGTAAAAGAAGTAATTTTAGCTAACCCTCCCACCAAGGACAATGAAAAAGCTGGATTAAACATTCCTGAAAGATCTTCCTTAAAGCCTTGAAAAATGATCAGGGTCATGAGATTTACAGGCTGAATTCCAGGAAAGGATAAAATTCTAGAAAGATAAGCTGGGGCCACCACTATCAAGTGAACGTTTGCTGACCCGAAGGGGCCGGTGATTATATAAAGGCTTCTTAATGCTGCACAATGGCAATGCACACATCTCACTTTAAACTATGGGCAAAAAATTTCAACAGACCTTTCACCAAAAACACGTACATATGCTAAACAAAAGAAAGTGGACAAAAAGAAACAAGGATCCATGCAATCCCATTTTAAAATTCTGGAAGGTACAAACTGACAGATCAGTGACTGACCAGCCTTTAGAAGATGGAAGTGGGACAACCTCAGGAACGTGGAGGGGGTGCTTGCTTATGTCCACTATATTGAGAGTGATGACAATTTGGGCCTTTATTCTTTTCATGAAATTTCATCTTTTTTTTTTTTTTTTTTTTTTTTTTTGCTGTATGCGATGTTGATCCCAGTGCCTCACACATTCAAGGCAAGAGCTCCACCACTGAGCCACACCCTCAGCCCCCTTTTTATTTTCTCTTCTTATTTTGAGATGGGGTCTCCCTACATTGCCTCCAGCCTCAAACTTGCAATGCTCCTGCCTCGGACTCCTGAGTTTCTGGGATTGCAGGTGTGCACCATGACACCCACCTTGATGACATTTAGTCTTTGAAGATTTGAGATGATAGGGGTACATGAGCAGTTGGCGTTTCTGGAAGATGGCTCTGGCCACTGAAGGGGAGATTGGGGAGGAGGGCTGAGTAGGAGAACAGGGGATCACAGTGACCTCAATTGTCACCCAGGAGGAAGTAGATTAGTACCAGCCATTTTCTCGGCTAGATGTCTTGTCTGCTGATATCCTAGTTAATCCTCCCAACAGCTCCCGTAGGTACTATTATCACCTCATTACCTTTGAGAAAACAGAGACACAGGGTAGTTATGTAATGTGGCAAGGACGCCGTGTTTGATGATTCAACTCTTCAACTCCCCGACTTTTCAACTTAAAAGGCTAGTGGTGGCACACTGAGCATCAGAACAGAGAGTTTATTTGATCCAAAGTAAAGGGTGGCCACCTAGGAAAACATATATCCTAGTTGCTCAGAATAAGTGCTTATCTGTGGGAGAGTGTGTGTCTGGTTTTATGGGAGGAGGAGGAGGAGGAGGAAGAAGAGAAGGAGCAGGAGGAGGAGGAGGAGGAGAAGGAGGAAGAAGAGGAGGAAGAGGAGGAGGAGGAAAGAGAGGAGAAGGAGAAGCAGCAGCAGTGGAGGAGGAGGAGGAGGAGGAAGAGGAGGAGGAGGAAGAATAACATAGATACTTAAACATTCCCTCAAAGGAGAGCTCAATTTCTTGTGACATCAACAAGCAAGTGGGTTGTCACAGTTACATTAGTTGAGAAGGATAGCACAAATTATTGATTGGTTGTCCCTCCCCCACTTACTCTAGACCTTCCAGAAGAATTGAGAGAAGCAGGAAAAGGCTCTCACCAGGGTTCTTTCATTATCTTTGTGGTGTCAGGGAGTCAGCGGAAACCTCCTGCATGTGTTGAAGGCTTCCTCCTCAGCCTGTGTCTCTACTGGGGAGCATTGGACCCTTCAGGAGGTGGGGCCTGTGAAGGTGATATAGGGAAACCCCCTCCTCTTCCTCTCTTTTTGCTTCCAGGCTGCCACGAGATGAGAAACCTCCTCTACAGCATCCTTTCTTGATGTGCTGCCTTGCCCCAGGCCCAGAGGCAATGGGGCCAAATGATTATGTGTCAGGGTTCAGCTCAGGCCTGGCAGAGGTCAGAGCCTTGCCCAGACACCACGTGGGTATCGGGGACCCACTGGACCAGGTTGGTGTTATGGCCGGTGGCACCAATGAAGGACCTTGGGAGACCTTCAACAGGGAAACAGGAAAGGAAGGCTTATTGGGTGCTCCCCAAGTGGGGTGCAACAAGCAAGCAACCCCTAAGCAAATGCTATAAGTGCTGGCTCTACACCTGCAGCATGGAATGCTGCAGGCTGAGTGCCAGAACAGCTCAGCCTTAAAGGCACCACTACAGCAGCCGGTGTCCCACTGGGCTAGAGGTCAGTTGGTCTTGACTCTTGAAGTTCACCTTCTCTGCCTCCCTCCTTCCCAGGGATGGGAGGAATTGGGAGCCTCTTCGTGGCTTGATTGTAGCCTTCGGCGCTTCGGGGCCCCAGGTCTTGACAAGTCGGCTTGCTTGAAGAGTCCACTGGAGTAGGGAGTGCTGGTCGAGGTAATGGGGTCCAGGTAGCAGTTGAGGGACGGAGAACAGTGGTAGGGTGAAGGGGTTCTGGGAGCCCTGCTTATATAGGGTCCCGGAGAGGGGCACATGCTGGGATTAGCCAATCAGGGCATACACCTGACAGGTACAGCAAGTAAACTGTCAAACCTGCCAGGTAGGGACAGTTATCTAACAAAAATGCCAAGGATAGCCAATGAGGATTAAGGTAGTTGAGACAGGCCAGGCTGGTCAGGCGCCATCTTTACTCACTCGATGGGAGGGGTAGTTGTGAGTGAGTAAGATGTGGCCCTGGGGTCAACTAGGGGTCAGCCCCTCAGGCTAATATGAGGGACCCTAGCTATGGGGTAGATTTTAAAAATCCCCAACAATTATGGACTGAAACCTCTGAAACAGTGAGCCACAATAAACCTTTCCTCTTTATAAGTTGCTTACCGCAGGCATTCTGTCACAGGGACAAAAAGCTGACAAACACAATGCTCTGGAGGTCAGAATAACAAGGGACTGCAGTCTCATGTGTCATGTTTCTCCCGGTCTGAAGTAGTCTGTGACCTCATCTGTGACTTCTTAAATCCTTTCTCAGACTTTGCGATGGTGCAAAGTGACACACACGCAGTAGAAACCGTATTTTGAATTTTACTCTTTTCCAAGACTTAGGATAACAGTCTGATGACTCTCCACTTGCTGCAGTGAGCCGCCACTCTGAGTCAGCCCCACAACCACAAGGGTGAACAGCCAACGCTCTGCCATGTACTGTGTGACTAAACTAGGTTGTTTGGTAGGTTAGATGGATCCAATGCATTTTCACCTTGCCATATTTTCAATTGGTGATGGGCCCATTGGGACAGAACCTAATCATATGCCAAGGAACACTGGCATTTGGAGCTCAGACTTGACCTCCAGTCTGTGAAAGTAGAGTTTCAGGATTAACCCCATTAGAAAGCTTCTGGAACCATCCACATGAGATTTTGTGAAGACTGAAATAGCAAGAACAGAAAGGAAGAGAAGGGCTCAAGCCCCAAAGACTCAGTAGCCCAACCTAACCTTATTGACCTAACTCGGTAACCTGGGGAGAACCGGAGGCCTAAGATGCTCTCGTCTCTGGCTTGTGCCGAGGGCAGTTGCAGAGCTGCCCACTGAGATGGCAAATGCAAGAGGAGGGAGAGGCGTCAAAGATGGTGGACGTTTTTCCTGGACGTTCTGGGCCTGGGCCATGTGAACTTGATGTATAACATACTCAGAAACTCTTCATTATGTCTGATGCTACAGATTTACCCACATTGCAAATTACGTTCAATCTGTATATAGCTAAGGACTGAGGTGCAATTGGCTGGTGAACTCGGTGTTATTTTTATTATATTTAATCAAACTCTTTGTAATCGTTCCAATCATTGCATCTGTACATTGCATCAAGTTGTAAACATACAAAAACTATTTAAAGAAGGAAATAGGACAATAATATATAACAAGCTTAGCAGCTCTTGGGAAGACATGCCCACAGAGCCGGGGAAGAAAAAGAAATTGTGGAAAAATTGCTTACGATCTTCAAATATGTTATTCTGGTGGGGTTGTTTTTTGTTTTGTTTTGTTTACACTGTACTGCAGGAACCCAGGGCCTCACACATTCTAGATAAGTGCTCTACCTCTTAGCTGCACCCCGAGTCCCTTTTTTATTTTGAGACAGGGTCTGGCTAAATTGCTCAGGCTGCCTCTGGCCTTGAACTCACAATCCCCCTGCCTCAGCTTCCCATGTTGCTGGGATTATAGGCATGTCCCATGGCATCCAGCTCAAATATGTTTTTAATGAAAGACTATTTCCCTTGTTGTATTATTGTGTTCTATATTAGACTTTGCATGCAGCCATAGCACTGTGGCATCCGATCCTGCCAGATCTCAGAAGCTAAGCAGAGTCGAGCCTGGTTAGGACTTGGATGGGAAACTACCTGGGAACACCAGGTGCTGCAGGCTTGGTAAAAGAACCTGGCAACCTACTCCCAAAAAACAATCAGCCATGGAAAACCTTGTGAGCAATAAAGAAGCACTGACAGTAGTGTTTCACCTGTTGTACATAGGGTCACTATGAGTCAGACACTAACTAGATGACACCTAACAACAACAACATATTAGACTTTAGCTTGCAAATTTTCCAGTGTAGAATTTGTCTTATTAAAATGAATACCTTTGATGAGCCAAAATAATCTAATTTAAGCTCTCAGAACACTCTTTATTTTCTTTCATAGCACTTATTGCAGCAGTTTGTAATTATGTGGATATTTTGTGATTTTTTTTTCAAACCTCTCCCCCATGAACCTCTAAGCTCCATCTGGATAGGAAAGCTGTCGACATAGTCAATTTCTGTAGCTGTGCACTTGGGATAGAATAGGCACTCACTAGTTACTGAAAGGGGCTCGGATTTAGCTTAGTTGGTAGAGCACTGCTCTGCAGTCTCTGAGGTCCTGAGTTCGATTCCCAGCACCACAAAATGGGAGAAGGACATGGCAACCCATTCCCAAGGCAATCCCGAAACAGTCAGCCATTGAAAACCCAATGAGGGTCGATATGAGTCGGACTCAACTAGACAGCACCTAACAACAACAACCACCACTCTATAAATAGCCATTTCACGCAGGACAAATGAAAACATATTTATGCAAAGACTGATACATGAATACTCTTGTTGTTGTTGTTGTTAGGTGCCTTCGAGTCAGTATCCGACTCATAGTGACCCTCGTAGGGTTTTCAATGGCTGACTGTTTCGGGATTGCCTTGGGAGTGGATTGCCAGGCCCTTCTTCCATGAATATTCTTAGAAGCTTCATTCAGAAAAGTCAAAATAAAGCTGAGTGTGGTGGAGAACACCATAATCCCAACACGGGAGGCAGAGGCAGGAGGAACACCAGGTTGAGGCCAGCCTCAGAGACCCTGTCTCCTAAAAAAGCCAAAATTAGAAACAACTCATCCATCTCTCAATGAAGGGGCTGACTGTGGAACGTCCATACCCCGGAATCGAACTCAGCAAGAAGCAGAAGCAAATTCCTGAAGTGCATAAGAAGTTAAATGAATCTTAGTAATACAATGTCGGACTAAAGAAACCAAACACAGTAAAGCACATGGTTATTATCCTAGTACCAGGCTGTCCTAGAAGAGGCACAGCCAGTCTTGGAGAGAGGCTTCAGAACAGAAGTTACCTTCAGGAGGATGGACGGGAAGACACGAGGGGCCCCCTGGCTGGATGGATTTGTTCTCTGCCTTTCTCAGAGGGTTGGTTACATAGATGTGCGCAAATGCAAATTGTTATTAAGCTGTGCATTTAGGATTTATGTTCTTACTCAATGTAAAGAACACCTCAGTAAGAACAAACTCAATAGCCTGCTATGGTTGCACACATCTGTAATCCTAGTGACTCGGGAGGCAGAGACAGGAGGATCGTGAGTTTTGAGGCCAGAGGCAGCCTGGGTAACTTAGCAAGACCCTGACTCTAAATTTATTTTTTAACTGGAGAGCTAAACCAAGGATGTCGTGCATATTTTGTAAGTGCTCTACCTTTGAGCTGCACCCCAACCCCCTTTTTAATTTTTTTATCTCAAGATAGAGTCTCACTAAATTAGGCAGGCTGCTTCTGGTCTCAGATTTGCGATGCTCCTTCCTCTGCCCCCTCCATCCTTTACTAGCCTCGTGGCAACCTAGGCCCAGTTGCTTGACTCTTTGAGCCTCGCTCGCATCATCTATAAAACTGAAACCTCAGCCAGGCGCCGAGGCACACACCTGTAACCCCAGCAACTCAGGAGGCAGGAGGATGGCGAGTTCAAAGCCAGAGGCAGCCTGTGCGTCTTAAACCATGTTCTTCTCAAAATAAAAATATTAAAAAGGGAGGAGGGTACATCTCAATGACAGAGCACCAGCTTAGCACATGTAAATCTCTAGGTTTAACCCCTGTTGTTGTTGTTGTTAGGTGCCGTCGAGTCAGTATCCGACTCATAGCGACCCTCATAGGGTTTTCAGTGGCTGACTGTTTCGGGATTGCCTTGGGAGTGGATTGCCAGGCCCTTCTCCCATTTTTGCGGTGCTGGGAATTGAACTCGGGACCTCAGAGGCTGCAGCGCAGCGCTCTACCAACTGAGCTAAATACCAGCCCTCAAAAGGAAAGAAAAAGAAAAGAAAAGAAGAGAAGAGAAGAGAAGGGACGGGAAGGGAAGGGGGAAGGAAGGAAAGAAGAAAGAAAGGAAGAAGAGAAGGAAGGAAGGAAGGAAAGAAGGAAGGAAGGAAGAAAGAAAGGAAGGCGAGAGGGAGGGAGGAAGGAAGGGGAAAAAGGGAAAAGAAAGAAAGAAAAGAATCGTGAAAGTACTGAGCTCATGGGCTGGACACGAGGACGCGCATGCCACCCACGTGAGGTGGTTAGAATAGCGCCTGGCATGTGGCGTGTGCTCAGTAACTGTCAGCTGTCGTGACTCTGTTATAAACAGATATGAGCAAAGCATTGCGAAAGTCGCCAAGACGGTGAAAGAGAGGAGGGAGCCTGGGAGGGGACAGGCACTGTCAGCAGCGCCCTCACCTGCGCTAAGCAGTGACGGCATGAAAATCAACACGGCTGCAGAACAGTCAAAAAGAGAGCAAGACATCATGGCTGGAACAGAATTTGCCAGAGGAACAGTTGTCCACATCTAACCAGACCTTGCGTGGTTTGAGACACACTGGACTGGCCAGTGGGCCTGTTGAGCTGGACACTCCAGGGGACTTCAAACTTTAGGAATCCTGGTGTGTGTCAGTTTTCAACCTCTGAACTTGTTAAGCCAGCTTGCTTTCCCCAGCGAGCGAGAGCTCCTTTTTGTGAGGGAAGCCTGGGTCCTGCTTAATCTCAGTGGAGCACTAATCCCATTCCTGCACTGAGCCTGTATTCCCCCAATTTGCACATTTATCCTGCATTAAAAAAGAAAAATTAGCTCTGCTTTATTTTAACCTTATTTGTGACTCTTTGGTTTACAGGAGGTGGGAATGGTTCCTACTGCCCGGATTGGTGGATACATACCCATAAATCATTTAAAACAGAGCCTGGCAGACCGTGAGCGTTAGGGAAGCATGATGCAAGAGGCGACAGCTGCGTTGGAGTCCATTTGGGGATTTATATTGGAAAATGACAGCAGCAAGGGACGCAGTAAAACCAAGCAAACAGAAATGCTCAAAGTCAACATGACAAAGTCAACAGGGTCAATCGAACCATTTCGAGCTAAGGTCTGAGTTGAGCAATTTCAAAGAACCGTAGCTCTCTGTTCTCTGAGACACTTCTTCAGGGTTTGCATTTGGAATAACAAGCCCCAAAGGCACGGTGGCTGCCCCTTGGCCCCCATGCAAGGGCAGGTCCTGCACACTCAGCCCCACCTGTGGTTCTCAAAGGACAGTCTCATTCCCTGGTCTTCTCCTTTCCCACAGGGAGTCACCATGTCACGTCCTAGGGCAGAACAAAATACACACACCCCTGGACACTGCATCATTGCCAGAGGTGTGTGCCTTCTAAAACATCAGTACGGACTGCTGCAAGAACAAAAGAGGTCACTATAAGGGGCTCAAATCATCCGAAATGTGATAAACTGACCATCAAAAAGGAAATTGTAGCCAGGTACCTTGGTGCACTCCTATAATCCCAGCAACTTGGGAGGCCGGGGCAGGAGGATCACGAGACCAGAGGCAGTCTGCACAACTTAGTGAGACTCTGTCTCAAAAGGGGTTTGGGGTAAAATCCAGTAGTAGAGAATTTGTCCAGAATGTGAGAGGCCCTGGATTCAAATCCTCAGCACTGAAAGAGGGAAAAGAAAAGAAAAGAAAAGAAAAAAGAAGGAAAGAAGGAAAGAAGGAAAGAAAAAGGAAGAAAGAAAAGAAAGAAAGAAAAGAAAAGAAAAGAAAAGAAAGATTAATTGTAGCTATTGTTAAATAGAACAGGTTCAGAATATTAAAAGTGCAAAATTAATATAAAGTGTAGAAAAGGTTATTGTTTTTAGGTGCCATTGAGTTGAGTCTGATTCATAGTGACCCTATGTACAACAGAACGAAACAGTCCCCAACACTGTGCCAGGCACAGGATCTTTTCTGTGTTTAAACCCATTGTTGCAGCCACTGTGTCAATCCACCTAGTGGAGGGTCTTCCTTTCTTTCATTGACCTGCCACTCTCCCAAACAGGATGTCCTTCTCCAGCGACTGGTCCCTCCTGACAATACGTCCAAAATATGTCAGACACGGTCTAGCCATCCTTGCTTCCAAGGAGCACTTTGATTGCATTTCTTCTAGGACATATCTGTTGGTGTAGACAAGGTTAGTTGTAATAAAACATTGGTTTCATTAATTTAACATGGAGGTGAAACTATGGATTTTTCTATTCCTTCTATTAGCCACGTTGCCATCCACGTGGCATAGTTTTTACTTTTCCCTAGCTGAGGAAGGATGAGAAGTGAAAACAAAGCCGGGCACAGTGGTGCATGCCTGTAATCCCAGCGGCTTGGGAGGCGGAAGCAGGAGGATCGCAAGTTCGAGACCAGAGGCAGTCTGCGTAACTTAGTGAGACCCTGTCTCAAATAAACTAAAAAACTGGGCTGAGGGTGCAGCTCAGTGGTCCAGCACTTGCAGAGCATGCAGGCGTGAGGCCCTGGGTTCAAACCCCAGTACTGCAAAAAAAAAAAAAAAAAAAAAAGAAGTGAAAACAAGAACCTGTGAGTAGTCAAATAATTTCAGAAAAAGCAGAAATTGTCCCCATATGGGAAGCCTCCCTGGAGGTTATGCACAAAAAGACTTTAGGATGCGCAAGGTGTCAACTTTCAAGATGCCAGGAAGAGACAAAGAAGAGGTGCCAACTCAGTTCAACGCCAAGTGTTGTACCTAGCACTCGACCCCAGAAAAAAGACTCCAAGACGCAAACAGATCGGGAGCAGAAGAGTTTATTTAGACTGGCCAGGCAGCTACTTTCAGTCCCGGGAGTGGACTTTCAGAAAGCAGCAGCCGACTCACATTGGTTAGGGGCTTTATAGGGTAGGCACAGAGAAGCAAGGCTACAGAAGCGAGGATTCTTTAGTGGTTAAGGGAGGGGGTACAGAGTAATTTTTCATTTCTCAGAAGTCAGCCTTATTCACAGGAATTCCAGTCATCAGCTCTCTGGCTAGTTTATCATGTAGGACCTTCTCTGTGACATAGTTTCCCTTATCAAGGGACCTTGAGGTCTGGCTGGGGCTGGTCTGCAAAGCGCCAGCGGGATCATGACAAGCCTTTTTCTGTAAACTTTTTTGTTTCCACACGAGAAGATAAAACCTGGAACATCCAGGTTTGAGAAGACAAAAGCAAGCATCCAGTACACCAACAGAGTAGGGTGCGTGTTCAACACCCCCCAAGCCCCACCACACCCCTGTGAGCAAACGACTCGTCTCTACAGATGAGGAGACTGAGGCGTGGAGAGGGGAAGGGAACCCCTTCCCTAAATCCATGTCTGTCTCCAGCACCCCACATCCTCTGCCCATCACAGGGGCTCACAGAGATCAGGAAGTGAAATTAGCGCACATCCCTGAAAGGTGGATGGGGGCCTCGTTGGATATATGGGTGCTTGAATCTGAGAAGCTGTCCTTGAGTGGGGCATGCTGCTCCCCTGTCTGAGTGCCCTGGGCAGCAGTCATCCTAGTACTCAGACTCTGGGACGGATCTGGAAGGCTTCCCGGGCCCACAGCAACCCCCACAGGTCACGTGGGGTCAGCACTGACTTGGGCATCAATGCCCAAGGCTGCCCAATGCCCAAGGCTGTGACATCATCTCCCTTGCTCTTCACCATCCTGGAGGAGGTGGCCTTCTTAGCCCCACTTTTCAGATGAGGAAACTGAGGCCCTGAGAGGCTAAGCGGCTTGTCCAGGATCTCACAAAGAGGGAGCGGAGGTGAGGTTTGAGCCCTGGTGCTCAGTTCCTGGGTCTGGGCACCTGGGAGGGTGTGTGTGATGTGTGTGTGTGTGTGTGTGTGTGTGTGTGTGTGTGTGTGTGTGTGTGACAGACCGCAACTCTCCCAGAAACTCTGCCATCAGACCACCTCCCCCGAGGCCAGCCATGATTCCCGTGACCTGCCTCCTGGCCTGGATCCATTTGGCCCAGGACCTGATGTATCCCATTCCCATTCCTTTCCTTATTACGGACTCCAAGTTCACTGCGCAGCTGCTACCCAGCACATGCCATGAGGCTCCCATCTCTAGGCAGAGTCCTCCAGAGGACCGGGTCTCCGCAGGTGACACTTATTACAACCAGCCCATGAACCGTCCATGGGGCATTCGTTCACAGAGAATGAGCTCCGCAGTAACAGGCAACCCCAGAAGTTACCAGTGGACAAGGCTTTGGGGGCCAATCCGCTAGAGACTGGCATGGGGTTGTGGAAACAGAAAAAGTTTACAGAAAAAGGCTTGTCATGATCCCACTGGCGCTTTGCAGACCAGCCCCAGCCAGACCTCAAGGTCCTTTGATGAGGGAAACTATGTCACAGAGAAGGTCATACATATAAACTAGCCAGAGAGCTGATGACTGGAATTCCTGTGAGGAAGGCTGACTTCTGAGAAATGAAAAATTACTCTGTACCCCCTCCCTTAACTGCTAAAGAATTCTCCCTTCTGTAGCCTTGCTTCTCTGCCCCTACCCTATAAAGCCCCTAACCACTCTGAGTCGGATGCTGCTTTCTGAAAGTCCACTCCCAGGACTGAAAGTAGCCGGCTGGCCAGTCTAAATAAACTTTTCTGCTCCCAATCCGTTTGTTTGTGTCTTGGAGTATTTTTTTCTGGGGTTGAGCCACTGGGTACAACAGGATCTCCCCAGGGATTGGCCTTGCTCATTTGCCCGGATCATCCTAGCTCTCCTTCCCACATGGGTGTCCAGGGAAGGGCAAGGACTCAGCCAAAAGCCCTTGAGCCAAAAAGGCAGAGCCCCCAAGCCAGAGGCCTTGGTGGCCCTGGCTGCTTCCACTCCCTGTGCATCCTTCATTCCTCTTCCAAATGCCCCCGTGCCCCACTGGGCCCCTTCTGCCTCCCACCAGGGCCTGTGACCCACACCTTGGGGTGCACCTAGATGATCCCCAGCCTCAAGGGTTCCTGGGGCGTCATGGGGCAGCTCGGCCCTTCTCCCCCTGCAGCTGGCCCAGAAACCTGCCGAGATGCTGGTGCCAGGCTCTGCGCCCACAGGGCGAGGCCTGTCCAGTCTGGTGATCCTCTGGGCAAATGCCAGTGTTCCTCCCACAGAGGGAGGCTCAGGGCCCTTCTTCCTCCACGTCAGCGTGGGGCAGCCATGCTGCGTCACACACCCAGACGCAGCAGTTTCAGCAGGGGACACCCAGGACTTCCTGGATCCGGAAGGGCCAGGTTGGTGTCCACGTGGCACAGGGGTGGCCCCTTCTGGTCTCAGCTCCCTGTACCTCCTGGACCAAAAGCCTCCTTTATCCGGAGCTGCCTTCCCCGTCAGGCTGGATGGAACTCAGAGCCCAGGCAGCGAAGCCTTAGGAGCAGGGTATCCGATCCTCCGGGTGCAGGAGGAGGAGGAGGAGGAGTAGCAGGAGGCGTGGCCAATCTCTGAGCAGACAGGATCCCAGGTAGAGGAATCCCAGGGGCCTCCTGCCAGCTCCCGGGCCACCTACATTGCTGAGGGGGCACCTATCACCAGTGTGACATTGAGCAGGGCAGCTGGACTCAAGGGAAGCCACCGAACAGACAGGGAATGGGAGGCCCAGAGAGGGGAATCTGGTGTTGAGTCCAGGTGGAGAGGGGAGGAGGGGGGAGGGGAGCTGGAGCTCAGTTTCCCCGTTCCTTAAGGTGAGGGGGTGCAGGCACCCCCCAGGGGGGGAAGCTCCTAAACACCCCACCCCCAGTGACACCAAGGAGCTGCTCACAAGGACACTGTCACCAAGGGCAACTGGGCACAGCCAGCACCGGGCTCCCCGTTTCTGTGCGCCCCATTTTACAGATGGGGAAACCGAGGCACAGAGAGGGAAAGGACCTGTCTGAGGGCTCCTCAACTGTGAGAGAGCTCCCGGTCTAAACCTGTGTCCTCCCGAGCCTTGGGCATCCCCAGGTGGAGGTACAACTGCGGCTGAGCAAGAGAAGGGCAAGGACACCCGTTTCATCAGCCAGCACCATTGGGACGGCCAGGGTCCGAGCTAGCACTGGCCGGCTCAGTCTGAGGCTTCAGAAAGGATGCAGTCAAGTGGGACCCCGTTAGCTCAACTCTGTGCCCGCTCAAACCACCAGCAGTGCCCACAAAGGCGTGCGACAGCCAGAGTGGGGCCAAGTTCCCAAGAAAATGCAAGTGGCCTGTGGGCCACGCTGGGCTTCAGGAGCCAGAGCAGAAATGGGCCTGAGACTGGCCGGAAATTGAGCCTCCTTTTGCTCAGAGCATCTGGGTAGCAGGCTGGACAGAGGGATGTACACACCCAAATAAAGAGCCTACTAGGGCTGAGGGTGCCGCTCAGCGGTACAGCACTTGCAAAGCATGCAAGCCTAAGGCCTTAGGTTCAATCCCCAGTACCGCCAAAAAAAAAAAAAAAGAGCCTACTGTGTGCAGGCCTGCAGCCGTAGCCTTGTGGCATCCGATCCCATCAGATCTCAGAAGCTAAGCAGGGTCAGGCCTGGTTAGTACTTGGACGGGAGACTGCCTGGGAACATCGGGTGCTGTAGGCTTGGGAGAAGAACCCGGCAACCCAGTCCCAAAAATCAATCCGCCATGGAAAACCCTATGACCAGCAAAGAAGAAGCACTGGCCATAGTGTTTCGCCTGTTGTACATAGGGTCGCTATGAGTGGGATACCAACTCAATGGCACCTAACAACAACAACAACAACTGTGTGCCAGGCACTTTACCAAGGTACTCTGCCTATCTCTAACCACCATGCTGGCAAATGGGACCTCCAACCTGCTATGATGCTGGTGACAATGCCTCCTGGCTCAGAGAGGTAAAGTACTTCCGTGAGGCAGCACAGATCCTCTTTGCATATTTCCTCTCCTGTCCCTAGCCTGTCGCCATGGGTGCTCCATGCTAGCCTGTCATGGCTGCGTCCCCCACCCCCCACCCCCAGTTTCCTGTAGGGGAAATCGAGATGGTTTTTGTAGCTAACGCTGCCTGGATGATTTTTGGAGGAGCGACCTGAGGATTGCCCAAGGAGCTCAGGGCCAAAAGGGTGGTGCGCCCCACGGATGGTCTGACTCATGCCCCCGGCTCCGCCTTGGCTGCAGGACAGCACTCTGGTTGCTGAGCAGGGTGCTGTGTGACTCCCTCTGGTTATAGAGCAGGCACTCAGCAGCGTGGGCCGGTGGGTGGCTTGGTGCCTGGCCAATGGACTTAGCCCTGTGTGTTTGCTCCCCTGATAATGGGGGTGATCTTGGTTAATCTTCACTAGCAGCCTCCCCCAGAGCCCCTCTGTGTCCATGGCTTAAATAAGGACAAGGACAGGGCTCCATCTCCTCCACCTCGGTCACCACTGCCAACCCTGGGACAGTGAATTGTAAGTATGCCGTTCCCAGGGGGTTACAGAGCTCATAGCGCTCCTGTGGCTGGGTCCCCTACCATCATGGTAACAGCAGCCCCGCAGGTCCTCCCTGCTCCCAGGCCTGCCCTGTACCTGGTCAGCTCCTGGGAGACGTGGAGGAAGGTATAGGTCCTGCGGCCTGGGGAGCCGAGGGGCAGCCCCAGCCTCGACAGGAGCAGAGTCCATTCCAGGGGCTTCCCTGCACTTGTCCCTTGCCAGCCTCTCTATCTTTCCTCTTGGATGCGGGCCTCTTTCCCCCTTTCTACAGTGGAGGAAGATAAGTCCAGAGGGGAGGCCACGCTCATATCCGGCCCTCCCCAGATACACCCAGGAGAGGCCCCTGCCAGGCCTCAACCTTCAACTCTCAGAATGGCCTCCCAGGCGCTGTGGCCTCTGAGCGCTCCTTATACACTCGGGGGGCTGGAAGCCTTACAAAGGCCTTGTCATGGGGGCTTCAGCGGATGTGTCTGAGTGATCCTCTGAGCCTGGGCTGCTCAAAGTCCAGCGCACCTATTAACACCCTGAAGCCGGCATGGCCCCACTGGGAGGCGGTTACCATGGTTATTCCCATTTTCTAGATGAGGAGCTTAATCCACATCACACATCGCCCAGGATTTAAACTAAAGCCCTTGGCTCCAGATCCCGTGCTCCCGACCCTGGCTGACAGCTGACATCTTTCTCTTGGATCTTAGGCCCTGGTGTAGGGACAGGAAGCCTGGACTGGCCTTGAGGCCTGATGCTCAGTGACCTTGGGTGATTGCTCAACCTCTGCCCTGTTGGGCAAAACATAGATAACTTTGCTCTTCCCCCTCCCCCACCCTCACCCAACCTCCATGATTGGACTATTGGAGGAATTTGACTTTTCTTTTCCTTTTTTTTTTTTTTTTTTTTTTTTTTTGCAGTGCTGGGGGTTGAACCCAGGGCCTCACGCCTTCATGCTCTGCAAGTGCTGGACCACTGAGCTGCGCCCCCAGCCCATTTTTTTTGACTTTTTGAGACAGGGTCTTGTTAAGTTACACAGACTGCCTCTGGTCTTGAACTTGGGATCCTCCAGCCTCCTCCTCCTGAGCCTCTGGGATTACAGGCGTGCGGTACCACGCCTGGCTGGATTTGACTTTTCTGTCACGAGTTTTTGGAGATGGAGACTGTAATGATGGCCAAGGCCAAGGTGGCCAGGTTCCCAGATGCTGCTTCTAGAAGAGCCGCAGCAGTGTCAATATCAGTGGGTTTTCTTGAGTACTTGGCAATTCTCCGCACTTTGCACATATTTAGTCTGCACAGTAACTCTGTGAAAAAGTCACTCTATTATCTTCAAGCAGCTGAGGTCCCAGGAGGCTAAGTAACTTGTTTAAGGTCACCCATTTGATAGCAATTTGAACTTGAGCACTTCTCAAGTCTCCGACCTGTAATGTTCTCCACAGCGATTCCTCGTCTCAACCTTTAGCAAGGCCACCTCTGCGGTTTCAGTTTCAAGTCTTCTGGCTTCAACTCTGTGCACAGTTGCTGTTGTTAGGTGCCATCGAGTCAAGTCTGACTCCTAGCAACCCTTATAGGGTTTTCAATGGCTTATTGTTTTTGGGATTGCCTTGGGAATGGATTGCCACAGGAGTGGATTGCCACATCCTTCTCCCATTTTTGTGGTGCTGGGAATCGAACTCTGGACCTCAGAGACTGCAGAGTGGTGCTCTACTAACTGAGCTAAATCCCAACCCTTCTGTGCACAGAGCAGGGTTAAATACCCGATTCTAGAATAAAAATGTCCAGGATTAAACACTAGCTCCATAAGCAATAGGCTCTGGGGTTTTTAAGTAAGTTGCGTAAACTGTTGGAGCCTTAACCTGTTTTTCCACCCATAAAATGGGACTAATAATTTTTTCCACCTCATGGAGTCGGCTTTCGGGAAAGGTTAGATGAGACAGCACATATAAAGCACGTGTTTAGTAAATGTGATGATGACGTTGCAATAATGGGGATGTTTGGTTAACATAGGACAAGGCAGTGTAAACACCCAAAGAATTGATGCGAGGCCTTCTCTGTTCCTGGGTAACATGGCAGCTGGCCGGGAGGAGACCTCCCAGTTCTTAGGACCAGCTCCAGTGCACAGGGGCGGGACTTCTGCGCCCGCCCTGCCCATCGGCCCGTGACCTTGCTAGTGTCGAAGCTCTTCCTTCTACAGTTCTGCTCTCCCCTGGGCAGACAGGAAATGAGGCTTAAAGAAGTAAAGTCATTTGGCCAAGGCCACCTGCTGTAAGCGGCAGGGCAGGGTCACCTCTGGGCTTATTCAGTGCTGGATTTCAACAGGTTGTGTGACCTTATGCCTCAGCCTTGTCCCTGGACCCCATGGGATTGTTCTCGATGGCTCGTTGGATGCCTCGGGTGCAGGTGGTGCCGGATGAGTCAAGGGAATGCTCACTTCCTCCTGACCTGCCTTGCAAAAACCATTCGCCCCTGCCCCAGATTGCAGGCAGGTCACCTGGCCATCTTTAGTCTCGTGGCTGAAAGAGAGGCCTCTGTGTCTGTACCCACGGGGGCTTCACAGCTGCTTTCTCCTCTCCAGCTGGCTTCCCTGGCTCGAGGCTTTGGGGGTGCAGGAGGTGCTTCTAACAGAACAGCAGGGAGAGAATAGGTCTTTGGAGTCAGTGGTTGAAGGAACAGACCCGGCTGCAAAATGAACCCAGATGGTTGCTTGAGACCAGCGTCAGGGCCAATGCTGACATTCAAGGAGTCTGAAATCAAGCATTTGGCTGTCTCAGTCCAGGGTCCAAGGCTTGCTACAGCTTTATCATTGACCTGCTGTGCAGCCTCGGCCAGACCCTGACCTTCTCTGGACCTTAGACCCTTCACTGTAAAAGGAAGAAACCAGAACAGGTGCTATGACCCTGGGAAGATGGGTGGGAGGTGTTCTCACCCCAGTTCTCCACCTTCTCTGGGCCAACTTCCCTTCCTTAAAGCCCAGCACCCCCAGGTAGGAAGGCATCTCGCCTTATCCCTCCTAGGACCTCCTCGAACACTGAGCTGCTTCCATAATTAAGAATCCAAATGGGAGCCATGGCACACGCCTGTCATCCCAGCAACTCAGGAGGCTGAGGCAGGAGAATTGCGGGTGTGAGGCTAGAGGCTGCCTGCATAACTTGGCAAAATGCTACCTTGAGATAAAAATTTTAAAAAGGGGCTGAGGATGCAACCCAGTAGTAGATCTCTTGCCTAGCGTATGTGAGGCCCTGGGCTCAGCCCCCTAGCACAAAAAAAGAAAAAAAGAATGCAAGGGGCATGCGCAGAAGACCTCATCCATTCATGTCTCTCTCATCCTCCTTTCATACAGCTGACAAGAGCGAGGCCCCAAGCCATGCTTGCTCAGAAGTTGCTCAAAGCCTAGTGGGCAGATGTGACACTGTCCAGGTTAGAAACAGCCTCTGGCCCTGGGGACATTTGATATATTTTGTGGCCCTATCTTCTGAAGGCCCAACTGCCTCTGCATTGCCAAGTCCTGAACAAAAGGGGAATTTCCTCAGGGCTGCAGCAAAATCCAGATGAGAAGTATCAGAGCTGGGTGCGGTGGCGCATGCCTGTAATCCCAGAGGCTCCGGAGGTGGAGGCAAGAGGATTGCAGGTTCAAGACCAGAGGCAGTCTGTGTAACTTAGCGAGACCCTGTCTCAAAAAGTGAAAAAAAAAAAAAAAATAGGGCTAGGGGCACAGCTCAATGCTCCAGCACTTGCAAAACATGCAGGCAAGGCCCTGGGTTCAACCCCCAGTACCGGAAAAAAAAAAAAAAAAAAAAAAAAATTAGAGAAACCCGTGGGAGATGGAAATATACAAAGTTAATTTTAGGACCATCTTCAGTTCTAACACACTGGCTATTTGAAAAAACAAATCAACATTATTATGCAGCAATGGTCTGCTCTCTTCAGATTACTGTATTTATAGACAAAAAGATCAGAAAAAAGGGAGTGGAAAGACACCAGTTCTGTGCTTCACTCTATTACCTTACTGGAAAGAGAATTTTAAAAGGCCAAGGGTATAGGCAAAACTCAACATTACTTATATCCGTTTTCCTCACAGATTTTTTTTTTTTATTGCGGTACTGGGGATTGAACCCAGGGTCTCGCGCTTGCATGCTTTGCAAGTGCTGGACCACTGAGCTGCACCCCAGCCCATTTTTTTTTACTTTTTGAGAAAGGGTCTCACTGAGTAACACAGACTGCCTCTGGTCTCGAAGCTGCGATCCTCCTGTCTTTGCCTCCCGAGCTGCTGGGATTACAGGCTTGCACCACCACGGACCTGTCTTTTCCCCAGATTTTCATATGTCAAATCCAAGGACATTTTTTGCTCTGTTTTATTAAGGTGGTGATTTTAGTTCTGAGACTAATAGCTAACTATGTGGCCACAGCCCCATTCTCTGCATCTGGGACCTCAGTTTCCCCACCTCTAAAGAGATCACCTGTATTTAGGGGGCTTCAGACTAGTGGCTCCTGGCCTGGGCACACTGAGGTAGAAGGGGTTTCTGTGGGGCAGGGCGGGCTGGTGCTGCTGTGCATTCCATCCCCAGGCAGAGCCTGTGCTCACAGGTTCAGACACAGGCCTTGCCTGTCCTTCTTCCTTCACCCCAGCCACAAAACCCACGGCCCTTAGCTTGTCACCTAAAGATTTGAGTTTGCCACACCTGCCAGCCCCCTCATCCCGTGACCACCCTCAGAGCCCAATCATGGGAGGTTAAGCATAGAGACTTACCTCACTGAATTCTTTCAAAATGAAAGAACTCATATACAAGGCAAAATGAGAACCAGAGAGTTTCCGTGGCTTGTCCAGTCTCACACAACTGGTGAAGCAAAAAGAGATGGTTTTTCACCTCCCACTCCCCCAAATCCTGCATTAAAGGCGAGATGAGTCCCTTCAGCTCCCCCAGCAGGCTATGAGTCATGTCGGACGGCAGGTGATCTGCTTACAGAAACATCGGCCGTGGCTGGGGTCACAAAGCAGAGCTGGCACAGCCCCACTCTGGAGAAAAGCCAGGAGAGGCTGGGGCTCCTTGTGAGCGTTGAGTGGGCCTAGCCGCTAGGGGGCGCCATCCCAACTATTCTCGCTGTGTGCTATTGTGCAAGGTGTTCCCTTGGGTATAGCAGAATCTGGGCTGTGAAATGCTGGGGTCGGATAAAAACCCTCCGTGGGCTGTTCCAACTCAGAGTAACTCTGGCTCCTGATCTTGCCTGGTTTCTCTTGTAATCATGGGCACATCCGTTACCTCCTGTTCGGGCTTCAGTTTTGACTCATGAAGTGGGGTGGTAGCACTGGCCCCTCCAGGTCATTGTAGATACAGAAGAAGCCCTCTGGTGCGTGACCTCAGGCCCCTGACGGCCTGCTGTGGGATTTGGTTCTGCTTCTCTGCTTGTTCACTGACCCTGGATTTGTGCCTTAATCCTTCTGGGCTTTGGCTTCTTCATCAGTAAATGGAAGGGCAGTGATTCTTCCCACCCCCCACTCCAGCCCCTGCAGGACTGTGACAAGAAAGAGTTCCTACGTGTGAGGGAGAGCTCCGGACCCTGCGTGGGAGGTGGTTGGCTTCCTATCTGTTTTTGCTATTTTTCTGATTTTTTTCAGTGGTGATAATATAGGAAAGCCTGCAGCCGTAGCCCTGTAGCATCCGATCTCCTCAGATCTCAGAAGTTAAGCAGGATCGGGACTGATTAGTACTTGGATGGGAGACTGCCTGGGAATACCAGATACTGTAGGCTTGGGAGACCGACCCAGCAACCCACACCCAAAAATCAATCAGCCATTGAAAACCCTATGGACAGCGGAGAAGCGCTGACAATGGTGTTTCGCCTGTTGTATGTAGGGTTGCTATGAGTCGGATACTGACTCGATGGCACCTAACAATAACAATGTAGGAAAGAGCGTGGCACAGCCAGGCACATGTCAGATGTTTAGTAAACCACGGTTGCATTTGCAGTGTTAATTGGCAGCCAATGGGAATCATCGTGGGCCCTGACACAGGGCTGTGTCCCCTTCTCTTCTTGCAGGAAAATGCCATCCTCTATCTCCTGGGGCCTCCTCCTGCTGGCCGGCCTGTGCTGCCTGCTCCCTGGCTCGGTGGCTGAGGATCCCCAGGACACCCTTGCCCCCAGCCATGATCAGGAGCTCCCGGCTAGCCACCAGATCGCCCCGCAGTTGACCGAGTTTGCCTTCAGCCTGTACCGGGAGCTGGCCAGCCAGTCCAACACCTCCAACATCTTCTTCTCCCCTGTGGGCATCGCCACGGCCTTGGCCATACTCTCCCTGGGCAGCAAGGGCGACACGCACACCCAGATCTTGGAGGGCCTGGAGTTCAACCTCACGGAGACAGCTGAGGATGACATCCACAGAGGCTTCCAGAATCTCCTCCAGATCCTCAACAGGCCAAACAGCCAGCTCCAGCTGAACACCGGCAACGGCCTCTTCCTCAGCAAGAGCCTGAAACTCGTGGATAAGTTTTTGCAGGACGTCAAGAACCTATACCACCACTCTAAGGCCATCCCCATCAACTTCGAGGACCCTGAGGAGGCCAAGAAAGAGATCAACAATTATGTCAGCAAGGGAACCCAAGGGAAAATTGTGGACCTGGTGAAAGAGCTGGAGGAAGACACCGCGTTCGCCTTGGTGAATTACATCTTCTTTAAAGGTCAGGTCCCACGAGCAGCCTGAGCGGGTTCCCATGGAAACAGCAGAATATCTTCTCAGGCCACCAGTTGTTGAGCTTTTTCTGACAGTGCGCTCTGAGTGGGTGCCTCAATTTCCCATATATAACCATTAAGATGGGCTGGGATTTAGCTCAGTTGGTAGAGCGCTGCACTGCAGTCTCTGAGGTCCCGAGTTCAATTGCCAGCACCGCAAAAATGGGAGAAGGGCCTGGCAATCCACTCCCAAGGCAATCCTGAAACAGTCAGCCATTGAAAACCCTATGAGGGTCGCTATGAGTCGGATACCAACTCGATGGCACCTAACAACAACCATTAAAATATTGTGCATCATCGATGAAGTTTGGGAATAGTAGACTCAGCACTCCAAATCATGGTCCTCTCTGCAGGACTAGTCAGAGCCTTATTGACCTAATCCTTATTGGAAATCCATGCAGGAGAGTAGCATAGAAGATGCAATGGCTCCCCAAATGGAGAGTCAAAAATACAATTGTAGCAGGTGCTAGGAAGCGAGTAGTGTTGTGTGGAACATACTTTAGACAACTCTTGTGTAAGGGTGTGAACTATGGAGTGTAGAAGACGTGGGTTCAAATCCTCCCTCTATTAATCGTTGGCTTTGACATTGGACAAACCATTTTACCTCTTCTGTCCTATCCATGGGGAAAAGAATACCCTTGTTGTCAGGTTATGAAAAAATTGATGAGGTTACACAGTGCAGAGGACTGGGTGGGACCCAGAGAGCTGATCAGCTAACCTTGCTCCTCAGCCTGTCCTCCTGCCTCTGAGCAGTTAGGTCAGGACCCCATAGACCCCCAGGTTGTAAGGCAGCTTTCACTTTCCCAAATACCCGGAGGGAGGGTAAGGAGAGTCAAATCCATAGGCTGCTGCTCCCACCCTGGCTCCCCTGCCCCCGGGCAGAGTCCTGGGGTGCGGAGCACCCAGCCCACAGTCAGCACAACTGAGGTCCCAGCTCTGCTGTGACACAGGGCCGACTCTGTGGCCTCCCAGTCTCACTGGCTCCTGCTGTCCAATGAGAAGATGGACTCAGGGTCCACCAAGGCCCCTGCCCACTCTGATAGCCTTGTTGGTGGGTGACTCCACACAGCAGAGGGGAGGCTGCCCGGGTATCCGAGCTTCGCCTGCGAGTGGAGGGCAAGGACTCAGGGCACCCGGAAGATTTTCCCTGAGTGATACCTGAGCTCTCAGTTTAACAAAGGAGATGGAGCCCTAGAGGAGGAGATACCAAAATATGACCAGGACCCAAAATGTGCCCATCATCCCTGGGCCACCTTGAAATACATCTGTAAGCCAAATAGAAATGCTTCTGGGGCATACTCAGGAAGGGCTCTTAGTGTCTACGATCTGGAAAGGCTGCTCTGCCTCCTAGTCTTGAATTACGTTTCCCAAAGTCCTTTCAGCAGCCAGGAGGGCCGATGGTAGCCCCTTTTGCACATGAAGAAAGTCAGGCTAGCCTGGCGCGGTGGCACATGCCTGTAATCCCAGCGGCTTGGGAGGCAGAGGCAGGAGGATCGCAAGTTCGAGACCAGAGGTAGTCTGTGTAACTTAGCGAGACCTTGTCTCAAAAAATCAAAAGAGATGGGCTGGGAGTGCAGCTCAGTGGTCCAGCACTTGCAGAGCATGCAAGCGCGAGGCCCTGGGTTCAACTCCCAGTACCAACAAAAAGAAACTCAGGCTGCCACAGCATCACCAAGAAGGTTCAGGGCTCCATCGCTCTTCCTCATTTCCCTCCATCTTTACCCCAACCTGCTGCCGTCCCCTCTCCCCAGGCAAATGGGAGAAGCCTTTCGAGCCGGAGCTCACCACGGAAGAGGACTTCCACGTGGACGAGGCCACCACGGTGAAGGTGCCCATGATGAACCGCCTGGGCATGTTTGACCTGCACCACTGCAGCACGCTGGAAAGCTGGGTGCTGCTCATGGACTACCTGGGCAATGCCACGGCCGTCTTCATCCTGCCCGACCAGGGCAAAATGCAGCACTTGGAGCAGACGCTCACTAGAGACATCGTTAGCAAGTTCCTGGACAACAGGCAGCCAAGGTGACTCCCCAGTCAGGAACCCAACCCCCCAGTGCCCTGACTTCTGAGCCAGCTCAGGACTGGCAGGAAGGATGGGCAGTGGCTGCAGAGGATAGACCCTCTCCCTCAGCCACAGTCAAGTGCATGAGACTGTGCTTAAAGAAACAGGCCGGTGCCAGACATGGTGACACTAGCCCATAATCCCAGTGACTCAGGGGGCCGAGGCAGGAGGATCACGAGTTTGAGGCCAGAGGCAGCCTGGGCCACTTAGCGAGACTCTGTCTCAAGATGAAAATAAAAGAGGATCAGGGAGTGCAGCTCAGTGGCACAACACTGGCCTGGCATGTATGCGGCCCTGGGCTCGACCCCCTGTGCTGAGAGAGAGAGAGACCAGCATTCAGTTCAGTGGTACCAGCTAGGCCCTGGGAAAGGAACAATGCACATGGTGAGGAAGTGGGGACCCTATTTGGGAAGGATTTCCTTCCCCAGAGGACATAGTCCTTTCCCCACGTCTGGTGCCCAGGGGAAGGGTAGAACCAAAAATGAGGAGCTGGGCGGCTGAGCACTGGCAGCAGTGAGTGTGGAGTGCAGGCTGGCCGGTCTATGGGTGACAGAGAGGAGCTGCCTGTGAGGCCGGACAGGAGGCCAGAAGAGGGGAGCCCAGGGCCCACAAGCAGGAGGCTCTGTTTCCTGTTCCTCTTAGTGTGGCTTATCAGGTCCCGGGAACGGAGGATCCTCCAGTGTGCCCACAGGTCAGCGTCCGGCTGTGCACCAGCAGGGAGCCCGGGCCCTGCTGCCCAGCCATCGGCACGTGGACTGAGAGCTGGGCACACAGCAGGGCTGAGGCTCAACCTGGGCCCACAGCCTAGAGTCCAGAGCCCCGGGCCTGTCTCCTCCCAGCCCAGCTCTCTTTGGGCCTCACCTTTCCCCCTGGAATTGACAGCTGAGCTGTCAGCCCGGGCTGCCACCCTTCTCTCCTCCTCTGAGAGGCTGTCCTTCAGCTACATTGACCCACATTCCTCTGGGAGTCAGGCCTCGGAGGAGTCCCTGGCTGGGGAGGAGCGTGACCCACTCTCCAGGCCAGATGAGCCTTCCACAGGACACCCCTGAAGCTGCCTGGACGGCTTCTCAGAGGAAGTGGCATTATAGGGGTTGCCAAGAGATGATCACATGATGTTAAAAGTACGCTGACGTTGTTGTTGTTTGGTGCCATCAAGCCAGGTCTGACTCATAGCAACCCCATGTACAACAAAAGGAAATACTCCCCAACACTGTGCCATGCACATGATCTTTTTTATATTTAAGCCCATTGCTGCAGCCACTGTGTCAATCCATCTAGTTGAGGGTCTTCTTTTTTTTTTTTTTTTTTTTTTTTTTGCAGTTCTAGGGGTTGAACCCAGGGCCTTGTACTTCATGCTCTGCAAGTGCTGGACCACTGAGCTGCACCCCCAGCCCATTTTTTTAACTTTTTGAGACAGGGTCTTGAACTAGCAATCCTCCTGCCTCCACCTCCTGAGCCACTGGGATTACGGGTGTGCACCACTGCGCCCGGTTGGGGCTTCTTTTTTTCATTGACCTGCCACTCTCCCAAACATGATGAGGTACAGAGAATACAAAAGGAAAAGACAGCAAGGCAACTTCTGATCCCGCTGTGGCTTGGACAAGGCACAAAGGGGGAGAAACCACCAGAAAAGAAAGTGCTTTCATAGCACACTAAGTCCCAGCAGAGCAGGAGATGTGCTGGAAGGCTGTTGTTGTTAGGTGCCATAGAGTCGTGTCCAAATCATAGTGACCCTCATAGGGTTTTCAGTGGCTAACTGTTTCAGGATTGCCTTGGGAGTGGATTGCTACATCCTTCACCCATTTTTGTGGCACTGGGAATTGAACTCGGGACCTCAGGGACTGCAGAGCAGCACTCTACCGAGTTAAATCCCAGCCCGCTGGAAGGCTGTAGACCTGAAAATCCCCTTCTCATCTTTCCTGCATCCCAGGTCTGCCACTTTACACTTCCCCAAACTGTCCATTTCCGGAACCTATGACCTGAAGGGATCCCTGAGCACCCTGGGCATCACCCAGGTCTTCAGCAACGGGGCCGACCTCTCAGGGATCACGGAGGAGGTGCCCCTGAAGGTCTCCAAGGTGAGGTCACCTGACAGCGGCTCTGTGCCACGTGTCTGTGGTAGTGAATGGAGGAAGGGGCGAGCTCAGGCATGAGGCTGGGGCAGGGGCCTAGGGACACAGGCAGAATCCTGGCTGAGCTCTCCGAGAGCTCTCAGGACCAGACGGGATGGGTCAGAGGACGGGCTGGGAGAGAACTGGCCATCCGGACGGGATTACAGGGGCCTCCCCTGAGGTGCGCCTCTGACCCTTGGTCTTATTTATTTATTTATTTATTTATTTATTTATTTATTTGCTGTACTGGGGGTTGAACCCAGGGCCTCACGATTTCATGCTCTGCAAGTGCTGGACCACTGAGCTCCACCCTCAGCCTATTTTTTTACTTTTTGAGACAGGGTCTCGCTAAGTTATGCAGACTGCCTCTGGTCTTGAACTTGCAATCCTGCCTCCCGAGCCGCTGGGATGACAGGCGTGCACCATCGCGCCCGGCCTACCCTTGGCCTTATTTTGGCAAGGGCCCTTGAGTCCTTGGGCCTCAGTTTACCCTTATGTACACAGAGAGGCTTAGGCTCAGTGACGTCAGATAATGTTCTGGAATCTTCCACCTGGGACACTTCGAGCCTCTTCTAAACCACAAAATCTGAGCTATGAGCGGGTTCAGCCAAAGGGGCCGCCTGTTCTGGATAATTGAAGGGGACCAAGAAGGAGGCAGTTTAACACGGAGGCCACACATCTGGGGCCTGGGCCCTGTGAAGGCCGTCTGCAGAGTCCTTGTCCCAAGGAGCTCAGAGCTGGCCCTGGGAAGGGAGACGTGTGCAGGGGACACGGAGGCCGATGCTCTTCCTCCTTGGGAGCTGAGGGCTGCATCCAGGATGGGAAAGATGGTGGTCAGGGGGGAGTGGTGCGGGGGTGGGTGGGAGAGGCCCGGGCTTGTGACAGAGAGAAAGTCCTGGTGTGGGCACAGAGCGATGGCTGTGACGGGGCGGGACCATCCGGGGACACAGACCCGGGGAGGCCCTCCTGGCTGGGGGCCCCACATGGGCCTTGCTCCATCCTGGGGGCCCCCAGTGCAGCCTCAGGACCCGCCTCTGCTTCCTCCCCCAGGCCGTGCACAAGGCTGTGCTGACGCTGGATGAGAGAGGCACAGAGGCCGCGGGGGCCACGTTTCTGGAGGCCGTGCCCATGTCTGTGCCCCCCGAGATGAAATTTAACAGCCCCTTCGTGATGATCATCTACAATCAACAGACTAAGACGCCGCTCTTCGTGGGCAGAGTGGTGAACCCCACACAACAGTAACTGCGCTAGCCGGCCACCCCCGCCCCCCAGCCCGGGTCCCCTCCATGAGGGACAATAAACAGGCTGGCCTGGCCCACGCCCCAGTGTGACCTGCTCATCACTCACTGTGGGGTCTCTGTCTCCCTTTGCTCCCTGAGATTGTGTGTGGACTCCAGGTCACAGTGCGTCTCCTGTCTCTGTGTCCCCTGCATCCATACTTGTGAGTCCCTGTGCTGGGCAGGCAGGGGCTGGGCAGGGGCGAGCATGGCTGAGGCCACATCCTATGGCCCTGGAACCATCTGCCCCTCACATCTCCAGTCCTGTCTAGAACCTGACGCCAGCCCAAGGCCCAGGATCCACTCAGTGCCCACAGCCCCCTGGGAACTGTCCTCCGCTGCCCATACCCCCTGCTAGAATCCATGCCCTGCAGGGCTGGCCGCGTCCCCCCAGTGTCCCCCTCCAGAGCTGCAGCTCACTCCCTGGCATCTAGCAGGAGCTTCTTTAGCACTGAGGGCAGAGGACCATGTCCCCTTCTTGTCCCACTTTGTCACCTGACAGCATCCTTTGTTCCTTAGAACGGCTGGGCCATGGCTTTTGGAGCCCGTCCTCCCTGGGCTGGGCCAGGCCACCGACTCCTGTCCTTGTCATTCCACCCCTGCCCCCGGAGCCTCCACACCTGTCTTAGAAGCAGCCGCTTCTCCCCACTGATCACGGTGGTCTCTGGCTCCTGTCCTGTCTCCTCGTCCAACTCACCAGGACCACCAGGCCCAAGAGCACGTACCTTGTCCCCTCTCCTCCAGCTAAGTCATGTCGCCATGATGCTGTGGATCATTCTGGAAGGCCTTCCCAAGGCCTCTGGGGCTATGGGAGGGAAAGAACTGCAACTCTGGACCCCCAGAACCCCCTTCCTCTCTCCCATTGCATTACGTGGCTGCTGAGAGGCCAGGCAGGGCTCCTGGCCTCTATCTGACCCTCCCAGCCTCAGCCTCTCCTCTGCCCATCAGAGGACCCCATGGCCTCTAGAGAGCTGATTCCTCTAAACCATAGGAATTGCTGCTGCCTGCAGCCCGTCTTGGGATGCTTCTTGGGGTACAGGTGCTACTGCCAGGGGTGTGGCAGCTGAAGCACATTGCCTGATGCCTCCGCAGCCACAGTCCTGAGAGGCATCTACCACCCCTAGCTTGGCATCAGGGGTTAGGGTGTGGCAGATGCCAAGGCTTCTGGCATCCTGCACATCTTGGGAAGAAAAAGAGGCTGAAGGAGCCAAGGACCCCACCCTCTGCCACCATCATTTCACTTTTAAGAATTGTTGTTGTTGTTGGGTGCCATCAAGTTGGTGTCCAACTCATAGCGACCCTATGTACCACAGGCAAAACACTATTGTCAGTGCTTCTCTACTATTCATAGGGTTTTCCATGGCTGATTGATTTTTGGGTGTGGGTTGCCGGGTCCGTCTCCCAAGCTTACAGTATCTGGTCTTCCCAGGCGGTCTCCAATCCAAGTACTAA
Organism: Pedetes capensis; assembly: GCA_007922755.1. Lineage (NCBI taxonomy): Eukaryota > Metazoa > Chordata > Mammalia > Rodentia > Pedetidae > Pedetes > Pedetes capensis. The sequence continues at coordinate 217,545 of VMDO01000291.1, read as the reverse complement.
CAAGGCCCAACCCTGCTTAGCTTCCAAGATCTGACAGGATAGAATACCACAGTGGCATGGCCACAGGCTTTTGAAGAATTATCTGTCACTAAGTGACCAGGACACTGCTTAGGAGAGACCCAAATCAAACCAGCTCAAACCCCTGCAGGGGAACTCACTGGCTCCCTGGGAACCAACAAGGACAGTCAGGGGCGGGCAGAACATCAGGACAACCTTGCTCTCAGTTCTATCTGCACCCCTTGTGCACACGGCTTCAACAGCTCTACCAGGAAGGACCCCAGCTGCTGGCAGAGTGGCCAGGGTGCCAGGTGGGCCAGCTCAGGGTCACTCTAGAGGCAGGGACCCCACTCAGGGGTAGGTAGAAGAGAGAGGAGCTCTGAGCTCAGCCAATGTCCACAGAGTAATGTCCTTGGGTGCCCCGTCCCTGCCCAGGGACAAGAGCACAGGGTTAGAGGTGAACTTGAGCGAGTGAAGCTGGTCCTACCCTCGTGGGCCACACTGAGCCCCATTTGTAAAGTAAGGACAAGAAGCAGGTGTGCTAGACTCACAGATGGAAACTGGGTCAGAAATGAGAAGCACAGCTTACACAACCATTCCCCTCCCAGGAACCCACCTGATTCTGCCAAGACTAAATTACAAATTTAATTATAGATCTAATAGACTTTCATTTGTAATTCATTAATCAATGTGGTCTCCACTCTACGAAACAGAATGAGACAACAACAGACATGGGGAGGGGTGATATTAGAACAACAGGGGGAAAAATGCTTGGTTATCATCAGGGTACTGCCGGACACTTTCAGGTGGAGCTAAAAAAGAGGAGACTTCTTTATTCCTCTGACCCAGCGGCCTAGAACCTCTGGTTTTCAGGAAAAACCTACTCAGCTCTGGGGTTGACCTGCTTCCTTCAAATTTCAATTAGAATACGTGATATTTAGCATGAGTGACGCCATTTTGCTCCACTGCAGTCTGCTGGGCCCGGTCAGGAGCTCAGCTGAAAACAATGGCCTCCCCTAATTTTTGTTTAATAATCCACTCTATAAGGCTGTGGGGCAAGCATTTGTTCTAACACAAAAACACAGACGTGTCCTCCACCTGCAGACAGAAAAGACGGAGGCCCCGGTCCCACCCTGGACGAGCCCTGCCCCATGGCAGTGGATACGGGGAGGTAATGAGACCACTGTGGGGTCAGCATGCAATTCACACCCCGTCTAGAGCCCTGAGGATTGAGAGAGAAGCTACCACCCACCGGCCCCCGGACAGCCCAGCACAGCCTGCAGGCTGAGGGCTTTGGCTGCTGTCCCAGGCTGGCTTTCCCCGCAGCACAGCAAGCAAAGCTCACAGCACACCCAGAGCCTGCTGCGGCTGCCTGAGTCTGCGCCACCTCTTGCAGGCCAGGACGCGGATCCTGGAAACAGGAGCCAGGGAAGGGCTCTCGGCTGGAACAGGTCCCCTCCCCAGCAAAGACAATGGCCACAGCCAGGACGGCAGACGATGCCCTGCAATGGCAGGTAGGAGGACCCTGTGAGGACAGGCTGTGTGACCTAGAGCAGGGTCCTCAACTCCTCTGTGCCTCAGGGTTCCCATGTGTAAAATACGAGCACTAATATCTATGCTGGTCGCTGGGATTTAGCTCAGTTGGTAGAGCGCCACTCTGCAGTCTCTGAGATCTCGAGTTCGATTCCCAGCACCGCAAAAATGGGAGAAGGACGTGGCAATCCACTCCCAAGGCAATCCTGAAACAATCAGCCATTGAAACCCCTATAGGGGCACTATGAGTCAGACATGACTCAATGGCACCTAACAACAACAACAACAACAACAACAACATTTATGCTGAGTGACCCAGAGGACTCTGAAACAGCTGTTTTGTCTAGAGTCTCCTATCCTGGTCCTGCCCAGCCCAGACAGCCCACGAGGCCTGGGTGCTGGACGAGTGGAGGGCGGGGCTTATCTCGCCTTGAGGCGGGTGTATGCTGCCTGTTCACCTGGCCCTAGGCTGGAAGCCCAAGTCCCTGCAGATAGGAGGCCTTTGCCCCACTCTCTGCTCGGTAGGAAACAGCAGGAAGGTACTGTTTGTTCCCCAAAGTGTCCTTTGCTTCCAGTGGCTGGCATGAGTCAGGGTCAGGGCTGGTTATTCAGCTGAAAACCGCCCACAGCAAGTAACAACATTGCTTTTCTCTGAGGTAACTTTCCGCATTAAATTTTCCGGATGAAAAGGCTCAGAGCAGTACAACTAAGGAGACATCTCTATGTGGGAGCGCGCCTCCCGGAAACACAATTCACTCGGGACCCTCAGGTGAGGGGTGCAGACTCCTGTGGCCCTCGGGACCCCAGAGGACATGGAAGAAAGGAAGAGCCTCGGGCACTTTTGCCTTCCAGGGGCAAACACCCATGTTGGTGGCCTCAGTGGTCATGAGGAGAGAGTTCTTGCTTCGTTGGTGATCAGACAGAGAGTACGTTCTTTCCTTGTTGATGGTCGAGATGCGAGAGCGTTCTTTCCTCACTGAAGGTCCAGGCGAAGGTCCTCTGAAGGCAATGGGAGTCCTCGGACCAGTACTGCTGCTAACACTCAAGGGACTGGTGTCATCTGAGCCTGCCTAGGTCTGGTCTGCTCCTCCCACAAGGGGTAGGTGGAGGGAGTGGGAAGTCAGCCTGGTTGGATTAAGCAATAATAGGGTCTGGTTTGGGCGCCTTTGCGGCTTCAGCATAACCCAGCGCACCTGGACACTGCAGCAGAGTTCATAAGAGATGTCTTTACCTCCCAACCAGACCTTGATGCCAACGCTTTCAAAAGGACAAGAGAAGGCTGAAGGACAGTCTGCAGGAGGGACCCCATCAGACAAGGCCTGACGTGCCGGGCTCTGCACACGCCAGGCGGGGTGTCAGCCTGGACCTTGAGGGGCAGAAATGCAGGGCTACAGGTGCAGGGTCACATGGGAGAGGCTGGATAGGGCAGGGTGGCAGGGCTTTGATCCTTAGTTGTTGTTGTTGTTAGGTGCCGTCGAGTCGTGGCCCACTCATAGTGACCCTCATAGGGTTTTCAATGGCTGATTGTTTCAGGATTGCCTTGGGAGTGGGTTGCCATGTCCTTCTCTCATTTTTGTGGTGCTGGGAATTGAACTCGGAACCTCAGAGACTGCAGAGCGGTGCTCTACCAACTGAGCTAAATCCCAGACCTTTGACCCTTAGTTAGCAGGACCTTTGCTCTCAGCAGATCAGGCTGTGCTTCCAAAACCAAAGTGCTGCGTTTTGAGATCATCTGAGAGCAAAGGGAACTTGATATGATCAACAGTCAGCCACAAGAGAACTTTTGAAAATTCCATTCCACTGCTTTAAAAGACAGCACACAGAACAAACACCAAGTTAGAAATGGATATTAAGTAAAATTTTTTGTTTATTCCACGGTTGTTAGGTGCCATCAAGTCAGGTCCGACTCTTAGCGAACCTCATAGGGTGTCCACTGGCTGGTTGTTTCCGGATTGCTTCGGGAGTGGATTGCCACGTCCTTCTCCTGTTTTTGTGGTGCTGGAGATTGAATCCGGGTTCTCAGAGAGAGCAGAACAGAGCCGCACTCTACCCACTGAGCTAAACCCCAGCCCACATTCCACAGACGGCACTCTCAAAAGAAATCCAAGGATTTATTAAAAACATTGCTTTTCTCTCTAAGCTAAATTTCCCCATTAAATTTTCGGATGAAAAGGCTCAGAGAAGTACAACCAAGGAGAAGGACGTGGCAATCCACTCCCAAAGCAATCCTGAAACAATCAGCCATTGAATTCACGAGCCCCAACTCTGCCTCCAAGTTAGGGTGCTGCCCTGAGCATTCCTTTGAATCAGTTTCCTCAATCGCAGCGTGGGAAAAGGGAGCCCTGCCCCTGGGGGCTGTGCCCTGGGGCGATGTACAGAGTGTCGTTTCATCCCTAAGATACCCCTGGAGCCTTCCCTGTCTCCACACATGCTGGCAGCAAATGGACTCAAGGTGAAGGGCATTTAGTTTTTGTTTGTTTGTTTGTTTTTTGTGGTACTCGGGGTTGAACCCAGGGCCTCGCACTTGCATGCTTTGCAAGTGCTGGACCACTGAGCTGCACCCCCAGCCCATTTTTTTACTTTTTGAGACAAGATCTTGCTAAATTACACAGACTGCCTCTGGTCTTGAACTTGTGATCCTCCTGGCTCTGCCTCCCGAGCCACTGGGATTATAGGCATGTGCCACCACGCCCAGCCTAGAACCCTTAGTTTTTAGCACCCTGTATTGGGGGCCAGCCAGCCTGGGGTCAGTGTTTCACTCCACCTCGTGCTGCTTGACTGAAGGCGTCCCAGCCCCTCCTGGATGGAGCCTCAGTTTCCTCACCAGCAAGTGACAGCCCCTTGCTGTCATGATTATGTGCACATGCCCCCGAGTCCTCCCTGTCTTCCCTGCCACACTGAGCAGGAGCCAGGGAGGCAGAGAGCCAGGAACTCAGTCAGCTCTTGACAATCACGCACTCCTGGGACTGCAGCATGAAGACAAGGGTGGAGAGGCAGCTACGTCGAGGGCCCTGCATTCGCTTCCTCTGGGGCTGTGACCAATTTCCAGAACCCTGGTGGCTTCAAATGGAAATGTATTCATTCAGGGTTCTCAAGCCAGAAGTCTGCAGTCACTGTCACCATCACTGAGTCACAGGGCAGGGAGGGCAGGGAGCAAAGCGTGCTCCAAGTCTCTAGGGCCAATGCCATTCCTTCCTCTTCTGGCTTCTGCTGGCTGCTGGGGTTCTCTGGCTGTGGCCAGGTCCCTGCTATCTCAGCCCCTGGAGCCACACCACCTCCCCTTCTTCCTCTCCCTGCAAAATCATTAAGGCCACTCAGTCTTCCCATCCTGAGACCTTCATCTTTACCACGCCCTAAAGGACTCTTTCCCATATATAGGACAGAACCTTTGGAGCCATTAATGAGCCTATGACAGGCCCTCCTTTCCCCCAGCGAGAAAGATGCTGGCGCTGAAAGGGAATTATCCAACCCTCACCTTGCCCACCCCATTGGTAATTAAGGATCTCCCCTTGATTGCCCAAGGAGTGACATCTGGTTTCACTCTTTATTTGAATGTCACTCCTAAACTGGTTGCACCTTTTCCCTCATGCCCCTGATTATCATCTTGAGGTAGTAAAGGGGACCCTGTGTACAACAGGACGAAACACTCCCCAACACTGCGCCCTGCCCGGCACTGTTGTCAGTGCTTCTCTGCTAGTCATAGGGCTTTCGATGGCTGATTGTTTCAGGAGTGGGCCTATATAAACAAAGCTCGCTCTGCATGTGCTGCTGGCTGCTGGCTACTAGCTTTCTGCTGGGAGGTTGCCTGCTGCTGGTTTGCTCTGCCATTCCATTGCAGATGGACCATCAGCAAAGAAAGAACTCTCTCTCTCTGGATTCAACCAGCAACACAGAAGCATCTCTCCTCATGACCACCAAGACCAGGATGAGTAGATGGCGCTCTCGAAGACTGATGGACTACAAGCAAGCTGAGGAAAGCTTCTTGGACCCGGAGCAAAGAGGCCGAAACTGAGGACAACCTCTGGTCCCAGCACTGGAGGCAAAAGAGCCGCTGCTGCCCTTGAGGCAGCATAAGAACTGTAGCACTTTTTTTTTCTTTTTTTTTTGGTGGTACTGGGGGTTGGACCCACAGCCGTGCGCTTGCATGCTCTGTAAGTGCTGGACCACTGAGCTGTACCTCCAACCTAACTTTTTTTTTTTTTTTCTTTTTGAGATAGGGTCTCACTAAGTTACGCAGACTGCCTCTGGTCTCGAACTTGCAATCCTCCTGCCTCCGCCTCCCCAGCCGCTGGGATTAGAGGCGTGCGCCACTGCGCCCCACTCGAGCCGTAGCACATGTAATCTAACACTTGTTTGGGTTTCTCTCGGCCCTTGTTAGGGCTGAGAGAAGACAATAAAGAGCTGCTTTTGGTCCCCGCAAGGCAAAAGCGCCCGAGGTTTTTCCTTTCTCCCTTCTGCTGTGTTCCCGAGGGTCCCAAGTGAGTTGTGTGTAATTATCTGTGTACATGGCTACATCTCCCATCCAAACATCCAGGCCAAACCAGCGAGGAGCATGCCTCATAGCCATGAGATGGTGTGAAGGATGTGCCACCAAGGACAGGCATAAAGCCTGACCCAAAGAGGAATTGGAAAAGGCCAGGGTGGGAAGGAGATGGAAGAGGGTCCAGGTAGAGCCTGCAGGCTCCAAGATCCAGAGAGCAGAGCACAAACAGCCCATGCAGGGGATGGAGAGAAATCCATGTGGTCGGTCTAGTGTGGGAGGGTGCAGGGGACAAGGAACTGGGGCGCAACTGGACATGGAAGGCTGGTGCATTGCCTTGTGGTGGACAGATTCACAGCCCCCTAGTAGGGAGCCTTAGCCAGTGGGATTCCCCAGATCTTGGCTAAGGGGAAGATTTGCAACAAACGCAACTTTAGGAGAGACCTGAGTGTGCGTCTCGGGAAGTGGTTTTAGGTCACCTTGTCGTGTTGCAATGCTATCTGTGTCATGGTACCTGTTTCACACAGAGGTCTTCAGTCCCTGAGGAAGAAGCATGCCAGGAGAAGGAGGAAGCAGAGGAGGAGCCAGAAGGTGCTCCCTAAGCCTCAATAGCCTCCCTTGGCAGAGCAGGTGGCTTCTGGCCGCCTCTCCAGTCCCCACCAACCCACTCACTATCTCCTTGGGACACAGCTACAGTTTCTCTCAGAGCCCACAGAAAAATAAAATGAACTGGTCACACTCAGGGAAAGCAGCTAATACAGTGGGGTGCTCCCCCAAGTGGGGGACGGACACTTTCCATTATCTTCCCCACCGTGGTAACCAACACTGTTCCCAATTCTTATCAGCTCACAAAGTTTTTCTGGACATTGTTTCCTCAACAGGAGAGGGAGAGATGGTATCACCTGTTTCACTACAGGTGGGAAACTGAGGCAACTGGGGTGAGGGAAGCCATGAAGGGCCCCTCAGGCACTGTTTACCACATAGCAGACGCTATCACATGACGTCTTCCCACCCACAGCTTGCTATGGGAGTCCACGAGGACCACACAGTACCAGATGTCTTGCTGGAGGTCAATAAACTCTGGCGGCAATGTCCACTGGGCCCCAAAGCAGCTCCTGTAAGCTCCTCCTTTTGCCTTTAGCAGCTTCTCCCCCCTCAAAGCTCCTCAAAGCCTCACGTGGCTGCTAGGGACCACGGAGCCCATATCTCAGCCACAGATCCCTCCAGATGAACTCGAGTTCCTTAAGAGAAACTACTTTGGCCGGGCGCAATGGGGCATGCCTGTAATCCCAGTGGCTGGGGAGGCGGAGGCAGGAGGATCGCAAGTTCAAGCCCAGGGACAGTCTGCGAAACTTAGCGAGACCCTGTCTCAAAAAGTCTCAAAAGACTCCCACCTCTGGGCCCCCAGCTGGTCCTGAAGGTTAGGAGTTTACAGAACCCTCTGCCCTCCTCCACCTCCAGCTGCCCCTGAGGTCTTCCCTCGGTGTAACCTTTGACATCTGTGTTTGTTCCATCCTATGCTAAAATGGGCTGAGGGTGCAGCTCAGTGGTCCAGCACTTGCAAAGCATGCAAGCGCGAGGCCCTGGGTTCAACCCCCAGTACCAAAAAAAAAAAAAAAAAAAAAAAAAAAGAGAGAGAGAGAGAGAGAGACAGAAACTACTTCTGTTGTTTCGTCCTTCGGTTGGCCCAGAATCAGATGGAGATGGTAAGAAGGGTGGAGCGTGAGGGTGCTCCTCATGTTTCAAGGAAGTCTCCTCCACACGGGACCCCTGAGAATTCATCCTCCCCCAGCCAGCCAAAGACCAACACAGCCAAAGACCTTTCACGTGGCAGTTGACTAATATCTCCCTCCTCTGTCAATTCAAATGGCCTCAGAGACTGAACATCACATCCCAGCTCCTCATGTGAGACTCCCCAGGGCAGGGTTCCAGGGAGAAAGAAGACCCGTGACATAGGACAGGTGACAATTGTCCAGCATCATCAGGGATCGGGCACCGTCGTCGGCTCTTGACATGTGTGACTCCATTGCCCCCTCTCAGCAGCTCTCTGAGATGGCTGACGTGGCTGCAGGGCTCCCACCGCCTTCCAGAATGGCCAGCACCAACCGGTTCCACTGGACTGAGCAGATCACGGGGGACATGGTGCCCTTGGTAACAGTGGCCCATTGCACATGAATACCTGGGCAAGGGCAGGAGGCGCCCAAAGCGCTTCTCCAACACAAAGGATCCATGGGCACATGGGAACTGAGTGTCCCCTGCCCTTCACTCAGCCTGTAAGTCCCCAGGGCATGCAAGCACCGCCCAGCCGGCCACGAGCCTCAGGGGCCCTGCAACTCCGCTCAGGAAGTCCTCCTCCACAGCTGCTCCTGAGCTGGGGCGAGGGCTGCGACCTGCTGCCTGGCTCAGCCTCCCTTCCACACAGGGGAACCCAAGGCGCCCAGCTGCCGCTCCTGTGGGCAGACCCAGCGGAGAAGGAGACCTCGCTCTGTACTCCCAGGACGTGCAGGCCCACGGTGAGCACAGGCGGTGCGGCCCTGGGGTCCCTGTACCCCTTTGTGGTGCCCCTTCCAGGCCTGGGCTGCCCTGGGCCTCCCACCTTCCCTGCCTTCTCCCTGCAGAGGGCTGAGGAGGCCACTGGGGCAGCCCTGTCCTGCTTCCCACCACGGGGGTTCCTGCCTCCCTACCCAGTGCCTTTAGAACTTGAGCCTGAAGAGCCCCAGACCTCAGACTGCACTTTCTACACCGAACCCCCATTTACACAGGGGACAAGGGGGACCCTTTATCTCCCAACCATCAGAGCTTGTTTCCCAGAATTCTAGGGCATGGGCTAGATCCGCAGCCCTCTGCCCTCTGGGCCCCACCTTTCTGCCCCAGTGACCCTCAGCCCTTGATCTCCTGGGGGAGTTCTGGTCACCAAAGGAGTTTGTTATTTGTTGTTAGGTGCCATCGAGTCTGGTGTGACACATGGTGACCCTGTGTACCACAGAACGAAACACTCCCGACACCGCGCCATGCCTGGCACTCTGTCAGTGCTTCTCTGCTATTCATAGGGCTTTCGATGGCTGATTGTTTCAGGAGTGGGCTGCCAGGGGCTTCTCCCAAGCCTACAGCACTAGGTATTCCCAGGCGGTTCCCAGTAGGTATAGATTCCCACTAGGTATCTCCCATCCAAGGACTCACCAGGCCCGACCCTGCTTAGCTTCTGAGATCAGAGGGGATGGGACATCAAGGGACAGGTGTATTCATTAACTCCTCAGATAACCTGGCTGCCCCGCTGTCCCCTCCCCCCTCTTTCTTATCTGGCTTCATGGCCCTGACTCCCACCTCTGGACCCCCAGCTGGTCCTGAAGGTGGGGAGTTTACAGAACCCTCTGCCCTCCTCCACCTCCAGCTGCCCCTGAGGTCGTCCCTGGGTGTAACCTTTGACATCTGTGTTTGTTCCATCCTATGCTAAAAATGAAGTTTGCCCGGGCACCACTGTGCACACCTGTAATCCCAGCCACTCAGGAAGCTGAGGCCACAGGATCATGGGTTCAGGGCCAGAGGCAGCCAATGCAACTTAGCAAGATCCTGTCTCAAAATAAAAAATAAAAAGGGCCTTGGGGTGCAGCTCAGTAATAGAGCACTTGCTTAGCACTTGCAAGGCCCTGGTTTCACCCCTCAGTACTGGAAAAATGAGGTCTGGAGGTGTTTAAGATTTTGTGGAGAGTCACAAAACTGCTTGTGACCAAGACCACATTGGAACCCCACTCTGCTTTCACCTCTCCATGCCCTCAACACCCAAGTGTAGCTGGAGAGACCAGATGGTCCCTGTCCCCTCAGGCCTGGGCCCAGAACTAGGATGCCATTGGTGGCCAGAATGCCCCGCTGAGCCTCATGTGTCAAGACCTTGCTCTCCTCTGTGCCCAGGATTCAGCACAACCAAGGTCCCAGCCTCAGAGGGGGCACTACCACAGGGGACCTCCCCAGCGGCACACAGAGACCGGAGGCTGGAGACCTGTCTGGTCCCAGCTCAGCTTAACCTTCTCTGTAGCCCTGAGCAAGTTCCTGAACCACTGTGAGCCTTGCTTTTCCCATCCTGTAGAATGGGCAAATGGAGACCCCTGAGGCCACAGGGAACGGCTTTGATGCTTCAAGCACCAGGGCTGTCACCTGGCTTATTATCAACAGCAAACCAGAGGCCCAAAATGTTATAGGACTCCAGCAAAAATCAAGTTGATGTTCGAGGGGCCTGCAAAGTGAAGGCTGGAAATGCACCAAGTGCATGCCATCTAATAACCCAGGCAGGAATCAGGTCGGCGGGGGCTCAACCCAACTTCTTTGTTTTCTGGCTGTGTGTTATGGCACAAGATCTCGCCCTCTCTGGACAACAGCTCCAGTGTTTATTAACTAATAGGGACCAACAGAAGCCACCAGTAACTTTTCTGAAGCATAGAAGGCCCTCCTGATCCTGGTCTAACCCACTTGCTGGGTAGCCTTGGGTGAGTCCCTTATTCTCTCCATGATCAGTTTCCTCTTTGTAAAATACGGGCAGGTCACTTGCACCTCAAGCTCATTGCAGGTGGAAGGGGAGCTGCCAAGGGCATGGGCTCAGGCCCCAGACTGCCTGCTGTGGGGTTTGGTTCTGCTTCTCTGCTTTGCTCAATGACCTCGGACATGTGCTGTAACCTCTCAGGATTTGGGCCTCATGATGCACAAAGTGCGTGGTCGCATAGGGCAGGACCTCCTCATCAGTAAATGGGGCTGGGATTTAGCTCAGTTGGTAGAGCGCTGTGCTGCAGTCTCTGAGGTCCCGAGTTCAATTCCCAGCACTGCAAAAAATGGGAGAAGGACCTGGCAATCCACTCCCAAGGCAATCCCGAAACTGTCAGCCATTGAAAACCCTATGAGGGTTGCTATGAGTCGGATACCGACTCGACGGCACCTAACAACAACAGCATCAGTAAATGGAGGATCATAATTCTCCCCTAGGGCTGTGACGGGCTGGGAGTTAGCTCAGTTGGTAGAGCACTGTGCTGCAGTCTCTGAGGTCCCGAGTTCAATTCCCAGCACCACAAAAATGGGAGAAGGACATCAACCTACTCCCAAGGCAATCCCGAAACAATCAGCCATTGAAAACCCTATGAGGGTTGCTATGAGTTGGACACGACTCGACAGCACACAACAACAACAACAAGGGCTGTGACAAGGGAGGAAAGAATCCCCACATGTGACAGCTCAGGAAAATGCAGGGCCCGTGGACAGCACCTGGCACACTTTGCTATTTCTCTGATTTTTAAACGTTACGATATCTTGGTACACTTCCTGTTGCTAGTGGCACAATATCATATGCTAGGTGAGTGATGATGAAAAGTTCATTTTGGCTCCCAGTTCTGAGTCATGGTCAAAGATCAGTAGCTGGTGCACGGAATCACGTGCCCAGCACCAGGGACGCACGTGCCTCCACTGATCCCTCATCATATCCAGCTGCCAGGGTTCCTCATGGCCCCGCCCTAATGACCTCTAACCCCAAACACTTCCCGAGGGCCCCATTTCTTCTTCTTTTTTTTTTTTTTTCCGGTACTGGGGGTTGAACCCAGGGCCTTGTGCTTGCATGCTCTGCAAGTGTTGGACCACTGAGCTTCACCCTCAGCCCATTTTTTTACTTTTTGAGACAGGGCCTCACTAAATTACACAGATTGCCTCTGGTCTCAAACTTGCGATCCTCCTGCCTCTGCCTCCCGAGCTGCTGGGATTACAGGCGTGCACCACCGCACCCTGCTTAGGGCCCCACTTCTAAACACCATCGTCAGATTAAGTTTCCCCTCCCCAAATAGCTCGCACTAGGGCTTAGACCCCAACATGAGTTGCAGAGGATACCAGGGCTTGAAGCCTGTGAAAACTTGGGTTCAGGTTTGGGTGTGGATTCCATAGGTTAAAACTTAGAAGGTCCATGTTTAGTTAGGTTTAGGTTTCCAGCCTATGTGTAGATAGCAGGGCTTCAAACCAAACCCAGACCTAAATCCTGAATCTGTTCCAGTTCAAGTATTTTTTATAATTTTTCTTTTCTTTTCTTTTTTCTTTCTTTCTTTCTTTTTTTTTTTTTTTTTTTTTTTTTTTTTTTTTTTTTTTTTTTTTTTTTTTTTTTTTTTTTTTTTTTTTTTTTTTTTTTTTTTTTTTTTTTTTTTTTTTTTTTGGTACTGGGGTTGAACCCAGGACCTCGTGCTTGCCTGCTCTGCAAGTGCTAGACCACTGAGCTGCACCCTCAGCCCACTTTTTTTTTTAACTTTTTGAAACAGGGTCTCACTAAATTATGCAGACTGCCTCTGGTCTCGAACTTGCGATCCTCCTGCCTCTGCCTCCCGAGCCGCTGGGATTACAGGCATGCACCACTGCGCCTGGCTCTATCTTTTATAATTTTGCTAAACCCAAACCTGAACCTGAACACAGTGAAAATTTGGGCTTGGGTTCAGCTTTTAATGGTTTTGGTTGGTTGCTTTGTTTTTATCATTAGCTATTTAAATAAAAAAAAACTTTTTTTAACTTTGAAAATACTTCTATTTGTCTTTCAACATATAGTATTAAAATTTTAAACACTAACCCAAACCTTTTAAATTTTAACATATAAAAAGACCCGCACCCAAACCCGAACCTAAGTTTTCAGGAGTTTGAAGCCCTGGCAGGAAGAAGCCACATTCACCGTGGCAGATCACGATGCGCAAAGTGCATGGTGGGCATGGGGCAGGCACTGAATACACTGTAGTTGCTCCTACAGGCTGTCAGTCTTTGGTCCCTGGGAGTCGGTAAGAGCCCTGACACCGGGCTGTGTCCCCTTCCCTGTCTTGCAGGACAATGCCATCCTCTCTCACTAGGGGCCTCCTCCTGCTGGCAGGCCTGTGCTGCCTGGCCCCCAGTTCCCAGGCTGAAGAACTTCAGGACACAGAGGCTTCCAACCAAGACTCTGACGAGGAATTTCTACCCTCCTACAATGTCATTGACATTGCGTTGGCACTGTACCAGCTGCCTGCCAGCTGGCCAGCAACAACCAATAGCTTCTTCTCCCCCGTAAGCATTGCTATCGCCTTTGCCATGCTCTCCCTGGGGACCAAGGAGGACACTAACTCCCAGATCCTGGAGGGCCTTGAGTTCTTCACCAAGATTCCAGAGGCTCAGTTACACGAGCGCTTACAGCGTCTCCTCCACGCTCTCCAGTCGGCCAGCCAGCCCCAAGTGACCATCGGCAACAGCCTCTTCATCGACAAGAGTCTGAAGCTACAGGATAGCTTTGTGGAGCAGGTCAAGGAACTGTATGACACAGACACCGTCTCCGTCAACTTCACAGACTTGGAAGGAGCCAAGGAACAGATCAACCGTCATGTGGAAAAAGAAACCGACGGGGAAATAGTGGATCCGGTCAAGGATCTGGAGAACAACACAGCCCTCACTCTGGTGAATTATATTTCCTTCCATGGTAAGGTGGGGGTGTTATCAGGGAGACGTGGGGACTGTGGGGAGGGGGGTCTGGAGCACAGGTCCAGGAACCTGACAGCAGACACTCGGTCCTTGTATTCAGCCCATAAAGGAATTCATACTTGACATAGAAGTTATACTAGAGAGTATGTTGTGGTTGTGGTGGTGGTGGTGGTGGTTGTGGTTGTTGTTGTTAGATGCTGTTGAGTTGGGTCCAACTTATAGTGACCCTATGTGCAACAGAATGAAACACTCCCCAACACTGTGCCATGCCTGGCACTATGTCAGTGCTTCTCTGCTTTTCATAGGGTTTTCAATGGCTGATTGTTTGGGGATTGTTTTGGGAGTGGGCTGCCAGTTCCTTCTCCCAAGCCAACAGCACCTGGTATTCTCAGGTGGTCTCCCAATTCAAGTACTAACCAAGCCCAACCCTGCTTAGCTTCAGATATCTGATGAGATCAGATGCCCGGATGGTAAGGCTGTAGACAGTGGAGCGTATAGAAAGGGTTCATTAAGGACAGTACACATTTAAGGAATAATCACAGGGAAAAACCGAGATACCTTGAGAAGCTAGGGTTGATCTGCAAAGGAACTTGGAAAAACCTGTGTTTCCTGGGTGATCGGAATAAGGAAGTTTCTTTTCCCCAGGGGAAGGTAAAGCATCCAGAGACAATGGAGGATTAAGCAGGCTTTTAGAAGGAAAAGTGCCTTGGATAGACAGAGAAGATGGCAGGACCAAGAGAAGGGAAAACATGTGATTGCTGTAGAGAAAAGAGATGAGTGGGGAGGAAGAAAAAAAGAGAGTGAGAGAGAGAGAGAGAGAGGTGGAAGAAGAGAGATCTTGTGGAGGAAGAAAGCATGGGTACGTGTTCCCTCTAATTTCACTCAAACTAGGGCACACCCAGTGTGGTCTCAGCCCTGGGAGCCCAGCTCTAGGTGCCTTGTGTGATATAGGCCTAGGGACTTTGTTTTATAAACAGCCCAAGGGCTTGAGGAGGGTGTGGACCCATTAGAAAATGCCTTTCCAATGGCCTTAGAGACACTCCAGGCTTCATTCGTCATGGCCAAACAGCAGGAGCCATTTTCAATCCCCTTTTCCTCAAACATCCATGTGTGTGTCAGTTTACCATACTGTGGGGTCTTACATGCTGCTGTGATGCTGAAAGCTAGGCCGCTGGTATTACAGATGCCAGCAGGGCCACCTATGGTGGGCAGGTTTCAGCTGAACTTCCAGATTAAGGCAGACTAGGTAGCGGGACCTCGTAGCCCACTCCTGAAACAATTGGCCATTGAAAACCCAACGAATAGCAGAGAAACACTGTCAGATATAGTGCCAGAGAAAGAGCCCCGCCCCCCCCCAGGTTGGAAGGCACGCAAAAGATGACTGGGGAAGAATTGCCTCTTCAAAGTAGAGTCTACCTTAATGATGGGAATGGAGTAAAGACCCTGGGGCCCCCATTTGCTGATATGGCATGGCTCAAAATGAGGAAGAGCAACTATAAATATCCATTAATAATTCAAATATGGAATGTATGTGGTATGAATCTAGGAAATTAGAAATTATCAAAAGTGAAATGGAACACATAAACATCAACATTCTAGACATCAGTGTGCTAAAATGGACTGGCATGGGCCATTTTGAATCAGATAATCATATGGTCTACTATGCCAGGAATGGCAGATTAAAGGGAAATGGGGTTACATTCATCATCAAAAAAGATATCTCAAGATCTGTCCTGAAGTACAATGCTGTCAGTGATAGAGCAATAGCCATATGTCTACAGGAAGGCCAGTTAATATGACTAGTATTCATATTTATGCACCCACCACTAAAGCACCTAACAACAACAACTAAGGGCATAAGTGAAGATAGGGAAGATTTTTACCAATTTATACAATCTGAAATAGATCAAATGTTCAATCAGGGTGTACTAATAATTACTGGTGACAGGGATGCAAATGTTGGAAACAAAGAAGAAGAGTCAGTAGTTGAAAAATATGGCCCTGGTGACAGAAATGATGCTGGAGATCACATGATAGAATTTTGTGAGACCAATGACCTTTTCATTGCAAATACATTTTTTCACCAACATTAATGGTGACTATACACCATTAATACACATGGGAATACACATGGAATTCACCAGGTGGAACATACAGGAACCATATTGACTACATTTGTGGAAAGAGGCAATGGAAAAGCTCAATATCAAATGTCAGAACAAGACCAGATGCTGACTGTGTATCAGATCATCAACTACTCCTATGTAGGCTCAAACTGAATCTGAAGACAATTAGAACAAGTGTATAAGAGTGAAGGAATGACCTTGAGTATATGCCACCTGAGTTCAGAAGCCACTTCAAGAACATTAAATACTTCAAGATGCATTAAATACTAATAATTAAAGACCAGATGAGTTGTGATATGACATCAAAGACATCATTCATAAGTAAAGCCAAAGGTTATTAAAAAGGCAGGAAAAATAGAAAAGACCAAATTACATGTTAAAAGAAACTCTGAAATTTGCCTTTGAATATCAAGCAGCTAAAACAAAAGGAAGATCCGATGAAATTAAAGAACTAAACCAAAGATTTCAAAGGGCAGCTTGAGAAGACAAAACCAAATATAATGACATGTGCAAAGAGCTGGAGATAGAAATCCAAAAATGAAGAACATGCTCTGTTTTCTCAAGCTTCAATAATTGAAGAAAAAATTCAAGACTCAAGTGCCAATAGTGGAAGATTCTACAGGGCAAGTATGAAATGGTGCAGGAAACATCAAAAGAAGATGGAAGGAATACAGAAAGTCATTATACCAACAAGAATTGGTGGATTGCTGCAGTCCAGCTGCAGCCTAGGATCCAGGGATTCCCGGAGGCAGATGAGGAGTCGGTGATGGGTAACAGATACAGTAGCTCGGAGGCTATGTGAATCTGTTCCATTTATTTTTCAGAAAACTCAATATTTTATACAATTTTTTAGGCTTAGGTCATGCAAGCAGTAATAATAGCACATGCAGTTATTCATGAAACAAAGTTTCAAAAGCACCTGTTAATCATAACAACCCATAGTTCAAAACACAAACTTTATTATCTCTAAACACCAAACACTTGAAAGGTCTCTTTCTTTATAGGCTTTCAAAAATGATAAACTATAATAGGGTATTTGAACTCTATCCTTATTGAACAATAGCCTCTACTCTTTTTCTCTAACTGGGAACCAAGGTCTGTAGATAAGCACCTCTCAATGTTGTGTATCCTCTCTTTTACCCAGATGGGAGCCAAGGTCGGCCTTTGGACAGATAAGCACCTCCATGTTAAATTGTCAAGGAGGCTTTTGTGTTGTGGGAACAGGCCTGTGTATTCTTTTGATTGTTCTATACATTTTTTGGTAAATCTTAGCTATCATAGGTGGAGCCTCTTCAGTCAAAGTAGGGGCTAACAGCTCAGCCTGCTGCAGCTGAAGCATAAATTACTTAACACTTGAGTTCCAGGGTGGAAATTGCTGATCAGCTTCAACTAGAATATTATCCACATAACCCTTACAATTGGTGGTCATTACTTCTAATTCATTTACAAATTCCCCCAGTGGTGTCATTCTTTCAGCATTTGTTTCATTAGAGTTTAATACAATATTAGTTATGAGTATTAGTCCTAAACATGAAGTAATTATGTACATAATAATTAGAAGCAGTAATATTATTTCTGGAAAGCAAAAAGCACATATTCCTTTTCTCCATCCCCATCCATTTCTTGGAAGATGAGTTCCTTGAACCCCTCTTCCCCATATCTGGACCTTGTCTGACAATATGGTTAGAAATGGCTGTGGCAGTGGATGATTATCCATTTCAAGGGGATGCATGTAACCAGGAACCAATGGTACTGGAGGACAAAGTGGAAGCTGCCTTGAAGGAACTGGCAAAACCCAAGGCTCCAGGAATTGATGGAGTACAAATAGAGATGTTTCAAGAAACAGATGCTCACTTGTTTATGCCAAGAAATTTGGAAAGGAGTTACCTGGCCAACTGACTGGGAGAGATCCATATTTGTGCCTATTCCCAAGAAAAGGGACTTAACTGAATGTGGAAATTATTGAATGATATCATTAGTATCACATAAAAGCAAAATTTTGTAAAGATCATTCAAAAGCAACTGCAGCAGTATATAGACAGGGAACTGACAGAAAATAAACCAGATTCAGAAGAAGTTGTGGAACCAGGGACACCAGTGCTGATGTCAGATGGATTGTAGCCTAAAGCAGAGAATACTAGAAAGATGTCTAAGTTTTATTGACTCTGTGAAGGTATTTGACTGTGTAAATCATTTAAAAAAATTATGGATAACCTTGCAAAGAATGGGAATACCAAAGTACTTAATTGTACTCCTAAGGAAACTGTACGTGGACCAGGAGGCAGTTATTTGAACAGAACAAGGAAGCACTGCCTAGTTTAAAGTGCAGAAATGCATGTATTATGTAAGGATATCCTTTCACCATACCTCTTCAATCTCTCTGCTGAGCGAATACTGCAAGAAGCTGGACTTTATGAAGAAGAATGTGGCATTAGGATTGGAGGAAGACTCACTAACAACCTGTGTTATGCAGATGACACAACTCTGCTTGCTGAAAGTGAAGGTTTGAAACATTTACTGATGAAGATGAAAGAACACAGCCTTCTATATGGATTGTGTCTCAACATCAAGAAAACACAAAAGTCCTTATAACTGGGTCAGTACACACTTTCACAATAAATGGAGAAAAGGTTGAAGTTGTCCAAGATTTTGCTTTACTTACTTCCACAATCAACACCCACAGAAGCAGCAATCGAGAAATCAAAAGATACACTGGACTGGGAAAAGCTATTGCAAAAGACCTCTTTAAAGTATTGAAAAATAAAGATGTCACATTGAAGATGAAGGTGCACCTGACTCATGCCATAGTGTTTTCATTTCTATCACATGAATATGAAAACTGGACATTGAATAAGGAAGATGGGGGAAGAACTGATGCTTTTGAATTATGGTCCTAGAGATGAATATTGAATATACCATGGACTGCCAAAAGAACCAACAGATCCATCATAGAAGAAGTACAACCAGAGTGCTCCTTGGAAGCAAGGATGGCTAGACTGTCTGATGTATTTTGGACATATTGTCAGAGGTACCAATCCCTGGAGAAGGACATCATGTTTGGGCGAGTGGTGGGTCAATGAAATAAAAGGAAGGCCCTGACATGGATAGATTGACAGTGTCTGCAACAATAGGCTTAAAAATAAAAAAAATCGTGTAAGTGGCACAGAATTGAGGAGTATTTCATTCTGTTGTACATGAGGTCACTATGAGTTGGACCCAACTCGATGGCACCCAACAACAATTTCCTCCATACTGCTTGCTAATGGCTAAGCTAGCTCCCTAACAGGAGCAACAGCCTGAGCTGGCTCCAGGGAAATAATCCAACATGCACTCACACTTCCACTGCTTAATCTTTCCTGTGACCATACACATGATAACAAGGCAGGTCATCCCAATATGGGCTCGCTCTTGTGTCACTGTCCTACCTTAACATGGACAAAACTATGTCATTGCTGTAACTATGGAAGAATTAATAACGTTACACAGTGTGTGGGAATAAGTGAGGCACCGACAGCTGATCAACTAACCTTGATCCTCAGCCTGTCCTCTTACCTCTGAGTGGTTAGGTCTGGATGCCATGGCCCCCTGGGCTGTAAGGCAGCTTTCATTTCCCCAGAGAAATAGCCTGGGCGAGGGTGGTAGACGTCAAATCCATAGGCTTCTCCTCTCACCATGGCTCCCTTGCCCCTGGGTAGAGTTCTGCAGTAGAGAGGACCCAGGCCACAGTCAGTACAACTGAGGTCCCAGCTCTACTGTGACGTAAGGCAGGTCTCATTCCCTCTCAGCCATCTTGGCTCCTGCTGTCCAAGAGAAGGTAGACTCGGGGTCCCTGTGGCACCCGCCCATGCTGATGGCCTTGGTGATGGGCACTCCTATACAGCAGAGGGGCGGATGCACTTGTGAGTCCAGGACAAGGACTCAGGGTACTCAGAAGGGTTACCCTGCAGGCAGATGGAACCACCATCTGCAAGGGACAGGATGTCCACAGCAAAAAGTGCCCAGGGTGGCTTAGGGGCTCTGATCATGCCCACATATCTTCACTTGTCTGCTCCAGACAACTATCAAATAAACAGAAAATCCAAATAAAGGTGTTTTCTCTTTGGAGCCCGGGTTCGTAAACCAGCCTGGGCATACTGAAACTGTACATCCTCATCCAGCTTCAGATTATTTCCTCAAAAGCCCTTCCGCAGCCTCTTGGTTTCATTCGACTCCCATTTTTCAGCTGTGGAAGCTGAGGCTCCAGGAGAAATAGCTCACAAGGGGCCTAGGGATCCTCTCCTCTGACCCGCTTCCCTATACCCAGATCCCACCCCCGGCTAACACCCTTCCCTCCCTGTCTCCAGGGAAATGGAACGATGAATTCCAGGCTGAACGCATTGTGGAGGAGGACTTCCACGTGAACGAGGAGACAACCATCAGGGTGCCCATGGTCTGGCGCCTGGGGAGATTTAAACTGCACCAGGACAAGGTCCTGTCCAGCTGGGTGCTGGAGCAGCACTACATGGGAAAGGTCACCGCCTTCTTCTTCCTGCCCGACCCGGGGAAGATGCCACAGCTGGTGGAAAGACTGACCCAGGAGCATTTTGAAAATATCCTGAGACTCATAAAGACCAGGTGATTCCCCAGCCCAGTGGCCCAGATGGAGCTGCCTAACCTCAGAGCCACGACATGACTGAGGCCCTTCGGGACAAGCCATGCTTGGGTCCAGTGGCTCCTATCCCTTGGTCCTAGTACCAGGCATGCATGACCTTGTCCTTCCAGACAGACCCGTGCTCAATTCCATTTGCATTGGCCAGGCTCAGTGAAAGGGATCGTGGCCAAAATTAAGAGGCAGACCTCTTGTCCTTGGGGACTTCCGCCCCAGCATGGATACTGTCTGTTCCCAATGTCTGGTGCCAGGGTGAGGGCAGCAACCGCCTCACAGATTAGGGCAGAGCAGAGAATAGTGAGCTGGACCCTGGCAGCACTGGTGTGGCGTGCAGGGTGGCCCGTCCATGGGGGATGGGAGGAGCTGCGTGGGCGAACCACAGAGGAGAGGCAGGCAGCAAGGATCCCCGGGTACAGGAAGCTCTGTTTCCCGGGCCCTCTGAGGTGTGGAAGAACAGGAGCCAGGAGCTGAGGGTCCTTGAGCGGGCCCACAGGGCAGTGCCCAGCTGCCCACCGGCAGGGAGCCTAGACTCTGCTGACTCTGCTGCTCTGCCGTGGGACACATACAGACCTGGACAGACAGGCAGGAGGGTGAGACGTGCAGGTCATCCCATTGCTCGAACCCAGCCCAGCCCCTCCTGAAGCCTCACATCTGGACTGAGAGCAGAGAACATGGCGGAGCTGAGGCTGGACCTGGGCCCAGAGCCCAGAGCTCAGAACCCATCTGTGCTCAGTACAGCCTTCCTCAGGCCTCCCCTTTTCCCCTAGAAGTGACGGCTGAACGATCAGGCTGGGCGGCCACTCTGCTCCTCCTCTGAGCAGATGTCCCTCAGCTGCATTGACCCACATTCCTGTGGGAGTCAGGCGCCGGGGAGTCCCTAGCTAGGGAGGAGGGTGACCCACTCTCCAGGCCAGGTGAGCCTTCTGCAGGAGGACACCTGAAACTGCCTGGAGGGCTTCTCAGAGGAGGTAGCATTTCAGGGGCTGCCAGAAGACCATCTTGTTAATGTTCTTGACACCACAGAACTCATCACTTGCCTTCTGTCGTGCCAGGCCTGCCAATGTACATTTCCCCAGACTGTCCATTTCTGCAACCCACGACATGAAGATGGCCATGAGCATGCTGGGCATCACCAAGATCTTCAGCAATGAGGCCGACCTCTCGGGGGTCACGGAGGGGGCCCCCATGAAGCTCTCCGTGGTGAGGTCACGTGGTGACAGTGTTGTCTCAGTTGTCTGTGCTGCACAATGGAGCTGGGGGTGGAGGGCAGAGCTACAAGTCTGAGGAAGGTCCAAGGGACACAAACAAGGTCCAGGATCAGCACATCCCAAAAATTCCCAGGATTCAGTTGCACGGGACAAGGGCAGAGCAGGGCTGGGGGAGGGGACGCCCATGGCTGCCAGCGTTACACAGACCTGCCCTGCAGTGCCCCATGGACCATCAGTCTCCTTTTGCCCAGGTCCCTTAAGTCTTTGGACCTCAGAGTAACTGTATTTACCAAAGAATTTAGGCCCAGCGACCTCAGAGAATGTTCTGGAATCTTCCACCTGGGACACTTCAAGCCTCTTCTGAACCACAAAATCTGAGCTATGGAGTGGGTTCAGCCAAAGAGGCCACCTGTTCAGGGAAATTAAAGGGGACCAAGAAGAAGGCAGTTCAACACGGGGGCCACACATCCGGGGCCTGGGCCCTGTGAAGGTCATCTTCAGAGTCCTTGTCCCAAGGACCTTGGAGCCGGCCCTGGGAAGGGAGACGTGTGCAGGGGACACAGAGGCTGATGCTCTTCCTCCTTGGGAGCCTCGGGCTGCATCCAGGACGGGAGAGATGGTGCTCAGGAGGGAGCGGTGTGAGGGTGGGTGGGAGAGTCCCAGGCTTGTGACAGAGGGAAAGTCCTGGTGTGAGCTGTGATGAGGCAGGACCGTCCAGGGACACAGGCTTGGGGAAGCCCTCCCTGGCTGGGGCCCCACGTGGGCTTTGCTCCATCCTGGGTGGGGGGGCAGGGCAGCCTCAGGACCCGCCTCTGCTTCCTCCCCCAGGCTGTGCACAAGGCTGTGCTGACGCTGGACGAGAGAGGCACAGAGACCACGGGTGCCACGGGTTTGGAGGAGAGCGCCTGGGCCGAGGTCCCCATCATCAACTTCAACAGACCCTTCCTGTTCACCATCAGGAACCAACTCACCAATGTCCCCCTCTTCCTGGGCAGAGTGGTGAACCCCACCGAACAGGAGCTGCTCTAGGCGGCCACCCAGCCCCTCCAGCCCGGGTCCCCTCCCTGGGGGACATTAAAGACAGGCTGGCCTGGCCTATGCCCCAGTGGGACCTGCTCAGCTCTCACCTGAGGTCTCTGTGTCTCCCTTTGCTCCCTGAGCTTCTGTGTGGACTCCGGTCACAGTGTGTCTCCGTGTCCCCTGCATCCATACTTGTGAGTCCCTGTGCTGGGCACGGGCGAGCGTGGCTGCGGCCTCATTCTATGGCCCTGGAACTATCTGCCCCTGACATCTCCAGTCCTGTCTGGAACCTGCAGGGGATCTTGTGGCTCAGACGCCACTCCGAGGCCCAGGATCCACGCAGTGCCCATGGCCCCCTGGGAACTGTCCCCTGCTGCCCACCACTTCTGGCTGGAGTCTGTGCCCTGCACAGCTGGCCTCGTTTCTCCCAGTGCTGCCCTCCTGGCACTCCAGAGCTGCAGCTCACGCCCTGGCATCCTGCAGGTGCTTCTCTAGCACTGAGGATAGAGGCTCATGTCCCCTTCTTGTCCCACTTTGTCACCTGACAGCATCCTTACTTCCTTAGAACGGCTGGGCCATGGCTTCTGGAGCCCGTCCTCCCTGGGCTGGGCCAGGACACCGACTCCTGTCCTTGTCATTCCACCCCTGCCCCTGGAGCCTCCACACATGTCTTAGAAGCAGCCGCTTCTCCCCAGTGAGCACGGCGGTCTCTGGCTCTTGTCCTGTCTCCTCGTCCAACTCACCAGGACCACCAGGTCCAAGAGCACGTACCTTGTCCCCTCTTCTCCTCCTGAATCATGCCACCATGGTGCTGTGGGTGGTTCTGGAAGGTTGTGACCAGCGTTCTTCAGCTAAGGGAGAAGAAGGACATCACCTTTCATCTCCCTGGCCCAGCCCCAGCTGCTCCCACTAGGCTGTGGCTGAGGCCATGTCCTCCTCCCCTGCCCATGGACCTCCCTGTGGTCTTTTTTTTTGCGGGGGGGGGCGGTAAACAAGTCTCCGATGGGTCTTGAACCCAGGGCCTCGCGCTTGCATGCTCTACAAATGCTGGACCACTGAGCTGCAACCCTCAGCCCATTTTTTTACTTTTTGAGACAGGGTCTCACTAAATTACGCAGACTGTCTCTGGTCTCGAACTTGCGATCCTCCCGCCTCCGCCTCCTGAGCCGCTGGGATTACAGGCGTGCGCCACCATGCTGGCTCTCACTGTGGTCTTCTAGGGACAACCCCAGGTCTGGTTTCATGGCAGGAGGCTGTCTTGGGAGCAGCCCCTGTCATTAGAACCAAGCAGCCCTTTCCCATCCTCGAAGGCCCTGCTGAAGGTCTGCAGGAGCCAGAAGTTCACCTGGCCCCAGGGGCATGTGCCTGCTGCCTGGATTCCCCGATGGTGCTCTTTCCCTTGGGTGCCCTTCCCAGCCCAGGCCGGTCTAGGGATTCTGTCCACCCACATGGGAGGAGGGCGCACTGACAGCACTAGATTGAATCACACTAGATTGAGTCATTGTGTTTCATTTTAAATGGTGAATTCTCACTGAGTCACCTCCTTCAGCCTAACCAACGATGCCAACGCTTTCCCCAACAAACGCACGTTCTCCTGACTTTACTCACACAGAGCCCTCCAACCGCCTCCCATTCCACTGGGCAAGTGACCCTCATGTATCACCCGCAGTGATGCCAGACCGGATGGTCTGATGGCCTGGATCCAAGTTCAGATTCAGCCTCCTCCCAGTTCTGTGACCACAGTGAAGTTGCCAGTGCTCACTGAGTATCAGCTCCTCATTTGGATAATAAAAACAACCTAGCGTTGGTGTCAGGTTAAGGTGGACAGGAAGACAGCCTTTCCACCCCAGCAGAGCACATGCTAGGCTAAGGATGAGGGCTGTCCCCGTTGTGGCCTCTCCCCTGGGCCACACACCTGGGACCTCTGTCCAGCCAGTTTCTTTTCCTTTTTTTTTTTTTTTTTTTTTTCTGGTACTGGGGTTTGAACTCAGAGCCTTGTGCTTACATGCTCTGCAAGTGCTGGACCATTAAGCTGCACCCTCTGCCCATTTTCTTACTTTTTGAGACAGGGTCTCACTAAATTACGCAGACTGCCTCTGGTCTCGAACTTGCAATCCTCCTGTCTCTGCCTCCCGAGTCGCTGGGATTACAGGTGTGCGCCACCGCGCCCAGCTGTCCAGCCAGTTTCTTCTTAATCCTTGTAGCAGCCTTGAGACACTGGGCTGTAGCCACTGTGATCTTCTGCACTCGCCTGCAGATGAAGAAACTGAGGCTGAAGGTCATATAACTAGTAAAGGACCAAGCTCGTTCCTCCAAACCTCCCCCGCTCACTACTCTCTTCCTCCCAGAGGGCCATGCTGGACTGAAGCAGAATGACATGCCTTCTTGAACCATGAGTGCCACTGGTGGACCATGGTTCTAGCCTCATACAACGTAAAAATCCTGCTGCCAATGGAAAAGCAGCTCCCCAATGATTAAACAGCCCCCAGCCATGCACAAATTACCCATGTGCCTCATCCGTGAGGGAAAGCAGGCAGATTCTGTGGCGGGATATGGTTCTTGAGAGTCGAGAGGTGGGCAGTAAAAGGCTGAAAGACTCACTTTTTTTTCTTCTTCTTCAGAGATAAGAGTCTTGCTATATAGCCCAGGCTGGCCTCAAATGCGTAGTAATCCTCCTGTCTCAGCCTCCCACGTGCTGGGATTACAGGTATGAGCCACCAAGCCTGGCTTTGAAAGACTCACTTTTGATACTATTATTTTATTTGTAAGAATTGGCTATCATTAAATGAGTCAGGGGCTGGGATTTAGCTCAGTTGGTAGAGAGCTGCGCTGCAGTCTCTGAGGTCCCGAGTTCAATTCCCAGCACCACAAGAATGGGAGAAGGACCTGGCAATCCACTCCCAAGGCAATCCCAGAACAGTCAGCCATTGAAAACCCTATGAGGGTCGCTATGAGTCGGATACCAACAACAACAACAACAAATGAGTCAGACCCTAGTTGAGAGAGACGTGATTCAAACTAGCCTAAATCCCCCAGAGGGGACTTCACTGACCCTTGGGAAACAACAAGGACCAGTTAGAAGTGGACAGAGCATCAGAACTACCTTATTCTGAGAACCACATTTGTGACCACAAACCAGTGGCAGGAGAGTCCTAAGCGCTCAACTTCACCTGGTTCTTAAAACTCTTTTTTAAAATGTTGGCACAAAAAGAAGAATGAATCTGGAGGATTCCCATTTCCTGGTTTCAAAACTTACTACAAAGCTATAGCAATCAAAACAGGGTACTACTGGCATAAAGACACACTTACAGACCAAGGGATGGAATAGAGAACCCCACGTGTATGGTAAATGGCTCTCCACAAGACTGCCAAGATCATCCAATGGAAAAAGTAGTCTTTACAACAAATAGCTCTGGGAAAACTGGACATCAGCTTGTAAAAGAATAAAGTTGGACCTTTCCTAATACCACATAAAAAACATAACACAAAATGAACTGTGTTCATGGCATATGCTTGTGATCCCAATAGCTCAGAAGGCTGAGGCAAGAGGATCGCAAGTTCAACACCAGAGGCAGCCTTTGCAAGTTAGCGAGACCTTGCCTCAAATAAAAAATTAAAAAGGGGGTAGGAATGTCACTCAGTGGTAGAGCACTTGCCTAGCATATGCAAATCCCTGGGTTCAATTCCCCAGCACCTCCCCCCCCAAAAAAGTAATATAAAATGAATCATAACAACTCAAACCCTAGAAAAAAACAGGAGAAAGACTCATGCCCATGGATCTGGCAATGATTTCTTACCTATGATACCAAAGGCTCAGACAACCAAAGACAAAATGGATTTCATGAAAAATGTAAAAACTCACGCATCAGAAAACACTACCAACGCAATAAAAAGATACCCCACAGAATGTGAAAAAATATTTTCAGGTCATATATTTGATGAGGGAATAATATTCAAAATACATAGAGAACACTTAAACCTCAATAACAACATAAAACCCTCCCCATTTTTAAAAATAAGTAAATGGGAAGCCTGCACGGTGGCCTGTAATCCCAGCGGCTTGGGAGGCAGAGGCAGGAGGATCACAAGTTCGAGAGCAGAGGCAGTCTGCGTAACTTAGTGAGACCCTGTCTCAAAAAGTAAAAAAAGTGGGCTGGGGGGTGCAGCTCAGTGTTTCAGCACTTGCAGAGCATGCAAGTGCGAGGCCCTGGGTTCAATCCCCAGTACTGCAAAATAATAATAATAATAATAATAATAATAATAATAATAATAGAAGAAGAAGAAGAAGAAGTAGTAGTAAATGGGAGGCTGAGGATGGGGCTCAATTGTCAAGTGCTTGTCCATTATGGGTTCAGTAATCCCTGTGTTCAATCCTCACCACCAGTAAAAAAGAAGGAAAGAAAAAAAGAAAGAAAAGAAAAAAATGGATGAACAACTTGAATAGATATTTCTTCAAAGACTCTGGCTCTTAAGCACATGAAGAGATGCTCAAAATCATTAATCATCAGAGAAATAAATTCAAAACAATAATGAGATACCATCTCATACCCTTTAAGATGGCTACTATCAAAAAAAACCAGGAAAATAATAAGTATTGGAGAGGATATGGAGAGATTGGAACCCTTATGCACTGACAGTTAGAATGTCAAATGTTGCAGTCACTGTGGAAAACAGAATAGTGGTTTCTTAAAATGCTGAAAATAGAATTATCACATAGACCAGCAATTCCACTTCTGGATACTCTTATATTGAAATAAATTTGGCCTAAATCAGCCTCAATACTTGAATGATAAATTTGAACCAATGTATAGAATGAATTGTAACTTACTGGATACATAAACAAATTATAACCTATAAAAACCGTGGGGCTGGGATTTAGCTCAGTTGGTAGAGCGCTGCGCTGCAGTCTCTGAGGTCCCGAGTTCAATTCCCAGCACCACAAAAATGGGAGAAGGACCTGGCAATCCACTCCCAAGGCAATCCTGAAACAGTCAGCCACTGAAAACCCTGTGAGGGTCGCTATGAGTCGGATACGACTCGACAGCACACGACAACAACAACAACAACAACATAAAAACCGTATATTCTGATAACCAAGCAACTGAACCCAGCCACTCACAGAAGCTGAACCTTCAACCAATCCCAGCCACCTAAGTGTGCCCATGAGCAAACACTAACTACACCAATTAGGCAATTTCCTATGTTCTAGGATAAAGATACGACATTTAGAACCATCCTTGGTCAGGAGTACTGTCCAGTTCTATCACCTTCTTTCTCATTGCCAAAATATGCTTTGTTAAACTTAACAGGTCTCCGATGGTTTTATTTTGTTTTGTTTTCCAAATAAGGTGAGCTTTACCACACCCAGAACAACTCTTTTTTCATCCAAAGCCCCAGGGCCAGAGCTGTAGGATGACCTGAAGGTGCAGAGGAAGTGGGCCCGCCCTCTGGTGGTGAAACATTGAACTGCAGGACCTGGCGCCTAGCACTTACTCCCAGGCCAGGGTGGGGATGCTTCTTCAGACCCGCATAGGAGTTCCCAGGCAGATTCCTGCACCATCCATCCCACCCCACCCCCAATTCTGAATCAAGAGATGTGGGGAAAGCTGGTGGTCCTCTGCTCTTCACAGGGACCCCTCTTATGAGGGCTCAGGGCCACACCCCCAGGAAAGCTGGTCTTAGGTAAGAGGCAGCTGAATCCTTCAGTCTCCCGCTGCCTCTGTGGCCTCATGAGGCCGTCCTCTCTGCCCTTGGTCGTAGATGTGACACTGGGAAAAGCAGTGCCTTCTGGGATTTCTCCCTGCCACTCAGGAACCCAGGCTGCAGAGGTGGGTGGTGGGGCCCCACTGCCCAGGGCCAGCCCAGACCCCTGATAGATGGCTCCTCCCCCTGCCGACCAGGCCCTTGCCAACCTGGCTGCAGTGTTCAGGGTCGCATGCTGCTGCCCTTCCTGGACAGCCTGGGATCTCTTCGTCCACTCAGTCCCTGCTGACTGCTGTTGGGTTCTCCAGGCCAGGCCCATCCTGACATGGAGGGATGGAGTGACATGACACAGTCCTCATCCTCTTAGACCTCAGAGGTGATTAAGGAGAGGTGCTTGGCTTTGCAAAGGTGGACACAGGAGGGCCATAGGGTGAGAAGCAGCCAGGCTAGGAGCAGGATTGAAACCCACTGAACGAGAGGCCGAGCCCAGCCACCCCTACATCTGTGGCCAGCAGCCTCTCCTCCTCCACCCCCCAGCCAGGGGCTCCAGGCCAGGTCTAAAAGTTACTTCCATTCTTCCTATCATGTGGGAGGAAGTCACTGCCTCACACACAGGGACTGCGTGGATGTCCTGGGGTTCAAGACTGTCCCTCAACTTCCATGTTTTGTGCATACCTCAGGAGAGTCCAAGGCTCTCTTGACATTCTCTAAGGGGACCACAGCCCCAAGGTATTCCAGAACACTGCCTCAGCTGTGGGGCGTTGCCCTGCCGCTGGACTCGCTCTGGCCATGAGCGGGAACCAGTCACTGAAGACCTGCCATCTGGTGAGGGGGAGCCAAGCACCCAAGAGCCACACCGCCTGGAAAGAAGGCTTATGCCCACGGCTGCTCTGAGAAGCCTTGAGAAAGGCAGGCTCAGAGGCTGATGCCCACAGTGGCTCCTTCTTTCTTCCCAGTGAAGACGCCGACTCCAAGTGCTCTGCTCCAACAGCTCTTTATTGTTTCACCTGTCCTGGTCAATGGAATGGACCCAGACTGCTCTGTGTACTGCCCTTATATACTCTCCAGGGGCTAGCTGGGGACCAATCAGAGGCAGTCACCGCATATGGGTCTCTGCCAGTCAGGGGGGATATGCAAATTTGGTTTTTGTAAAGGTAGCCAATCAGGGGTGGTTCCCAAATGGTCCAATCAGGAGCAGTTCAGTCGTTTGGAAACAGCCAATCGGTGTCAAGGGGTCTGAGAGGGATTGGACACGAGCGCCATCTCTGGGAGCTCAACGACCCAGAGTTCCTGGATGTAGGGCAAAGGTGATTGCCCCGGGGAACAAGCCTCAGACCTCCAAAGGGCCTAGATAAGTCCTGGAGTGAGCTGCCTCTCTAGGCAGCGCCCTACACTCAGCCATAGTCACACACTTGGTAATAGGAGGATGGTAGCAGTCATTTAGAATCAAGGGAAAGAAGGTCACACACTCGCACTAAACTTACTCTGCCGGGCACCGTTCTGAGCACTGGAAGGATGTCCGTTTCCTGACCCTCACAATGTAGAAAAATGTAAATCAAAAGTTGTCATAATGTTTGCCTAACATATACTTACTAGAACTTCATGTTCCTTATTTTAATCTTATACATTCCATCCTGTGAGTTACCTCCAGTGTCCTTGCTTCTTATCTATTTCCATGACAACCTCCACCCTGTTAGCCATGTCCCAATTTCTTACAATTGCCAAACTCAGCTTATTGTCTACTCTCCACCCTGTTGGTCACTTCCTGGTTTCTTGCAATTACTAAACTCAGCTTACTGTCTACTCTCCACCCTGTTGGCTACTTCCCGATTTCTTACAATTGCTAAACTCAGTCTATTGAGCTACTCTCCACCCTATAAGCCACTTCCTGATTTCTTACAACTGCTAACCTCAGTCTATTGAATGTACTCTCCATTCTGTAAGCCACTTCCAAATTTCTTGTATCATGTAGATGTTACCTACCCATTTCCATGGTAACTAGCTTAACCCACCTACAGATGATCGTGTAGGCAGTGCACATGTAGTTTTAGCTGACAACCCCCACCCTGTAAACTATGCAACCCCAGGAGAACTGTGGTTCGGCGTCAGTCCTGAGAGAACTTGTTTCCATAGGCTGACCTTGCTATAGCAATACGTTATTTATTTTACCCAATTCCTGAGTCTCTTGTACTTTTGGTTTTCTCATGCTACTTTAACAACACATCTGAAATTTAGGGGCAATTATTACCCACAGTTTACAGATGAGGAAACTGACCCAGAGTAAATATGTATGTGATTCTGATCTGTGTCTGATTTTGTAGGCCTTTAAAAATGTTTAAAGGGTGTGGACTAGATTTGAGAACATACAGCATTTACTACTACTGACTGTACATACTGTGTTAATTATGTTGTGTGTTTCTATGGCAAATTATCTCCCAGAAACAACTTAGGGGTGAAAATATTTATTTTCTCTCACCTTTCAGAGGGTTTCAGTCCCCAGTGGCAGGGAGACATAGGGGCTGAGCCTGTGACAGAGGACTTCACATCATTGCATCAGGAAGCAGAGAGTGCAGGTGGAACTGAGGGCTCATATGAAACCTCTGAAGACCAGGCTTCTGTGACCTACTTCCACGAGCTATGTCTCAGCTCCCAAAGTTCCACAGCTTCCACAATCAGTGCCACCACCTGGGGACCAAGCTTTCAAACATATGCTCTTGAAGGCACACTATAGATTCAAACCATAACACATACAAAAAGGGATAAGATGGTCAATATTATTCCATTTGTGTATATTTTACCAAAATCAAAATATTCTAAATGTATTAATCAAATCAACTTTCAAAAAAGGTATTGCAGGACATATTACCCCCAATTTATAGATGGGGAAATTGAGACCCACCACCTAAACCAAGCCATCCAGTGTGTGAGTCCAGAAGTCAGTTCTTCACCCTCTGCACACATTCTCCCCCACACGTGGCATCATAATTTTCATCTGCACCCCTCAGGTGCACAATGGGACCAGATACTTTGTCAGTATCTGGTCAAAGTGGCCAGGGTGCCAGCTAGGCCAGGTCAAGGTCCTTCTGCAGGCAAGGACCCTGCTCAGTGCTGGGTGGGGGAGAGCGGAGCAGTCAGAGCAGGCTCTGAGCTCAGCCAGAGCCCACAGAGAAATGCCCTTTTGTGCCCCAGCCCTGTGCAGGGAAAAGAGCCTGGGAGCTCTGGGTGAACCTGAGCAAGTGAAGCTGGGCTTCAAGAGCCAGCTCTGCCCTCATGGGTCACTCATTTGTAGGTGCTTCTGAGCTCACAGGTGGAAACCGAGTCAGAAACAAGAGACGCACCTTACACATTGACTCCCCTCCAGGAACCCACTAGCTACTCTCCAAAACCAACAGACATGTGCTCCATCCTGGGGAGAGAAAAGACAGGCCCAGGTCCCACCCTGGAAGAGCCCCTACCTATCCAGAGCCCTGAGGACCAACCAAGAAGCAACCCCCACTTGCCGCTGACATCCCAGCCTGGCCTGCAAGCCGAGGGCTTCTGCTGCTGTCCTCGGCAAGTTTTCCCTGCAGCACAGCCAGCAAAGCACTCAGCCCACCCAGAACCTACCGTTCCTGCAGGAGTCTAAGCCACATTTGGAGGCCATGGTATGGCTTCTGGGCACAGGAGTCAGGAAAGGACGCTCTCCCTGAAGAAGTGCCCCCCCCAGCAAGGACACAGGGTGCAGCCAGGAGGACAGGAGACGCACTGCAGTGGCAGGTAGGATGTGCTGTGAGGGCAGGCTGGGTGACTTGAGGTAGGGTCCTCAAATTCTCTGTGCCTCAGGGTCCCCATCTGTAAAATATGAACACTGGTATCTGCTCTGCAGTATTTCCCAGAGGACTTGGAGCAGCTGCTTTGTCTGGAGTCTCCTGTCCTGGTCCCTCTGAGAAACAGTCCTTCCTTCTCCTCTACCAGCTCTGCGCAGAACTCCCCTTGGCCGCTGTCTGGTGAGGAATGTCTGGAGTCCTCTCAGAACCTCTCTTAGCAATGCAAGAGGAGCTCCTGGACTCCAGAACCTCATCTGGGTTATATGGACGATGGTTCTTTTCCCCTGTGACCTAACACTCGGACTCTTGGGAGGATGAGGAGGCCATCTCTTGGAGTCCAGCACAAGCCACAATCTTCCCATGGGGGAGGGGCAGAGGGAGCGGGTGATGGAGGAAGGACAGGCCACCAAGGAGGACCATAGCCGGGGTGGGGAAGTAGGGACTATGTGGTGTCAAGGGAAGGGAGGCCACGGGCGCTCACAGAGTCCTCCATTGCGACCCACAAAAGACTGTCCTGGAGGTGACTCTCCAGGCTGGGGGCAGGCTGGAGTCAGCCACATCACTGCTGTGGGGTCCCCAGAGAGCTAGGGGACATGGGCAGCTCAGAAGGCCTCTGGGAGGGGCAGGCTGGTGACCATCACCATGGAGGGCCTGGCCCTGGCCTGAGTGAGGACCAACACCATAACCTTGTGGGATGGGGACAAGACCCCTCCAGGGCCTCATGCTGTCACTGACACCCGAGGAGAGAATCACAGCTTCCCTGTGTGAGAACAGAGATGCGTCGCCAAGAGACAGCAGTTCACTTCAGGTGTGCCCACCTGTGGGGCCCGGGATGCTGGGGCAGAGGGCGTCCTGTTGTGGGGTGTGTGTGTCCTAAGGAGTGTGTGTGCTGGGTGCTGGGGTGGCCGTCACCTGGCTCTAGAGGCGTGTGTCTGGCAGGGTGACTATGACATGCAGCAGGTGCAGATGGCCAAGGATGAGGGACCAGGACTCTGTGCTCAAAGCAAAGATGCTCCTGCCCAGGGCACAGAGAGTCATTTTTTCTCAGGTACACAGGGACGCCTGACTGCCACTCATCACTGCGCCATCACGACCCCTCCACCAACAAAATGGGCTTTGCGTCCCAGATTCCAGGTCCTGGTGTGAGGCACCACAGAGCCAAGGCCAGCCGAGAGGCGCGCTCACCACTTTCAGATCTGTGATAATTGCTCAGTGTGACCAGCAGTCAGGCATCGTCCTAGGCTCTTGACGTGTGCGACTCCATTGGCCCCTCTGGCAGCTCTCTGAGGTGGCTGGGGTGGCCACAGGGTGCCATCCTGCCCCCTTCCAGAAGGGCCCACACCTTCAGGTTCCAGTGGACCGAGCAGATCACGGAGGGACGCGGGGGGCCCTCAGTGACGGCAGCACATGGAACACACACACCTGGCCAGGCTCAGGAGGCGCCCGAGGCGCTTCTCCAGCACAGAGGGACCGTGGGCCCATGGGAACCGACCATCCTCCACCCTTCGATCAGCCTGTAAGTCCCCAGGGCATGTGAGCGAGTTGGACATTCGGTGCTGCCCAGCCAGCCGCGAGCCTCGGGGGGCCCTGCACCTCCGCTCAGCAAGTTCTCCTCCACAGCCCCTCCTGAGCTGGGACGGGGGGCTGTGACCTCCTGCCTGGCTTGGCCTCCCCACCACACAGGGGAAACTGAGGCGCCCACGTTGTGAGCAGAGCCGGGGAAGAGGAGGTCTCGTTCTGCACGCCCAGCACACAGAGGCCACAGGTGAGCACAGGCAGGCGGCCCTGACGGCCCTGCTCCCCCTCGTCGCGCCCTCTCAGGCCTGGGCTACCCTGGGCCTCATGCAGTCACCTGCCCTCTGCCTGCCGAGGGCTGAGGAGGTGCATCAGGCAGCCCTGTCCCTCTTCCCCGCAGAGCTCCGCCTGGGGTTCCTACCTCCCTACTCAGTGCCTTTGGAACTCAGCCAAGCTGGAGCCACGGACCTCAGATCACACATTCTTTACCACACCCCATTTAGACAGGGGACCAAGGGGACCCTTCACCTCCCAACCATCAGAACTCTTTCCCAGAATCCCCAGGGATGAGCCAGTGTACTGGACCCTCTGCTCTCTGGGCCCCGCTCTCCTGGCTCAGGGACCCTCTGTCCTTGCACTCACGTGGGATTCCGGGTCACCCAGGGAGAGATGTGTTCATTAACCCCTCAGATAACCTGGACACCCTCTGTCCCGTCCTCCCTCTTTCTTATCTGGGGTTCACGGCCCCTGATTCCTACCTCTGGGCCCCCAGCTGGTCTTGAAGGCTGGAAGTTTGTGGAAGCCACCCCCACCACACCATGTGCTGCCCCGGGTTCATATTTAAAAAAAAAAAAAAAAAAAAAGAGATGCAAGGAGAAGGGAGACCATGGGTGGGGAAAGAAGAGATGGGGAGAGGGGTGACAGGAGGGTAAGGGGGAGATGAACGTGAACAGTGTATAATGAAATGTATGTATGGAAATGTCATAATGAGACCCATTAAGTTATATATTTAAAATGACCAATAAAAAAGGCAAGAAACCCCAAAATATATAGATATAGATATATTTAAAAGGGGGCCTGGAGTGCTGCTCAGTAATGGAAAACTTGCCTAGCAGGTGTGAGGCCCTGAGTTCAACCCTAAGTACTGGAAAAATGAGGTTTGGAGGTGCTTAAATACTTGTTGAGGGCTGAGGTTTAGCTCAGTTGGTAGAGTGCTTGTTCTCTACACTCTGAGGCCCTGAGTTCAATCCTCAGCACTGCAAAAACAGGAGAAGGACATGGCAACCCACTCCTGAAACAATCTGGAAACAATCAGCCCTCCAAAACCTTATGAATAACAGAGAAGCGCTGACATAGGGCCGGGCACGGCACAGTGCCACAAGTGATTTACTCTGTTGCACATAGGGTTACTGTGAGTCAGATCCAACTCAAAGGTGCCTAACAACAACAACAAATACTTGTGGAGAGTCACAAAACTGCTTGTGACCGAGCCCACATTGGAACCCCAGTCTGCTTGCACCTCTTCGTGCCCTCGACACCCGTGTGTACCTGGAGAGACTAGAATATCTCTGTGCCCTCAGGCCTGGGCCCAGGACTAGGATGCAGTTGGCAGCGGGGATGGCTCCCTGAGCTTCATGTGTCAGGACTCTGCTCTCCTCTGTGCCTAGACCTGAGCGCAACCAAGCCTCAGAGGGGGCACTACCACGGGGGACCTCCCTAGCAGCACACAGAGACCAGAGGTTGGAGACCTATCTGGTCCCAGCTCAGCTTGACCTTCTCTGTAGCCTTGAGCAAGTTCTTGAACCACTGTGAGCCTCAATTTTCCCATCCTGTAGAATGGGCATATCAAGACCTCCTGAGGCCACAGGGAACGGCTGTGATGCTTCCAGCACCGGGGCTGTCGCCTGGCTTGTCAGCAACAGCAATATATAAGCCCAAAACGTCACAGCACTCTGACAAAACTCAAGTTCATGTTCAAGGGGCCTGCAATGTGAGGGCTGTCAGATGCACCAAGTGCATGCCATCTGGTGGCCTGGGCAGGAATCAGGCAGGCTGGGGCTCTCCCTAGATGCTCTATGTTCTGGCTGTGTGTCATGGCACAAGATCTTGCCCTCTCTGAGCAACAGCTCCTCTGTCCATTAAGTAATAGGGGATCCACAAAAGCCACCAATAACTTTTCTGAAACATGGAAGTCCCTCTCTGTCCTGGTCTAACCCACTTGCTGGGTAACCTTGAGTGAGTCCCTTACTCTTCCTATGCCTCAGTTTCCTCTTTATAAATAATGGCAGGTCACTTACCCCTCAAGGTCATTGGTACAGTAGGGTTTTTGAGGGCTGATTGTTTCAGGGTTATTTTGGGGAGTGGGCTGCCAGGTCCTTCTCCTGTTTCTGCAGTGCTGTGGATTGAACCTAGGGCCTCAGAGCGTGCAGAGCAAGCACTGCCACCACACCCAACAGGTGGAAGTGGAGCTGTCAAATGGGTGGGCTCAGGCCCCCGACCACCTGCGGTAGGATTCGATTCTCTTTCTCCACTCGCTCCTTGACCTTGGACCTGTGCGGTAACCTCTCTGGGCTTCCGCTTGCTCATCAGGAAATGGGAGCTGGTATTCATTTCCTGCGCTGGCCTGTGACAAGAAAGCAAAGAGCTCACCTCAGGAGAGCTCAGGACACTGCTTGGCAGGTGGCTAGCACCTGGCACACGTTGCTTTCTCTCTAATCCATTCAGTGATGAGGATGTAGAAAACCTGGACACAGACAGATGTTAATCAAATATCGATCTTTTTATATGGTGTCAGTCACTGGTCTGTGGGAGTGAACAGGACCCTGACTCTGGGCTTATGTCCCCCTTTCTGTCTTGCAGGACAATGCCATCCTCTATCTCCTGGGACCTCGTCCTGCTGGCAGGCCTCTGCTGCCTGGTCCCCTGCTCCCTGGCTGAGGATCCCAGGGGGACAGAGACCACCAACCCTGACAACGAGCACCAGGCTGACCCAGGCTGCCAGACGATCGGCCAGAGCATAGCCAGCATCTCCTTCTTCCTGCTCAGAGAGGCGGCCCATTGGTCACAAGCCACTAACGTCTTCATCTCCCCCGTGAGCATCGCTGCCACCTTTGCCATGCTCTCCCTGGGGACCAAGGGGGACACTAACACCCAGATCCTCGAAGGGCTGAGGCTCAACCTCGGGACGATGCCTGAGGCTCAGGTCCACAGATGCCTCCACC
This sequence comes from Pedetes capensis, assembly GCA_007922755.1. NCBI lineage: Eukaryota > Metazoa > Chordata > Mammalia > Rodentia > Pedetidae > Pedetes > Pedetes capensis. Next base: position 180,836 of record VMDO01000291.1, on the reverse strand, counting down.
ATCTTCTCCACACTCTCCAACTGCCAGACCACCAGCCCTTCCTGACCAGAGGCAGCAGCCTGCTCGTCGGCCAGAGCCTGAAGCTGGAGGAGAAGTTTCTGGAGCGGATGGAGGAGCGGTACCACACAGAAGCCATGACTGTCAACTTCAGGAATATGCAAGGGTTCAAAAAACCGTTCAGCAGCCAAGTGGAGCAGGAAGTCTACAGCAAAACAGTCAATTTAACCAAGGATCTGGAGAGAGACGGAGCTCTCGGCCTGGTAGATTACATCTCCTTCCATGGTAAGGTCGCTCTGGGGGAATCGGCCAACATGCGCACACACTCCCATTGCTTATTCTTGCCTTGACCATGCGCACTGGAGCAGGCAGGCATTCCAATATGGGCTCGGTCCCCCACCTCTCGCTTGAGGAGACGGGAGCTCGCTACCTACCCTAGGCTGGCCTCAAACTCAGAAGCTTCTTGCCTCAGCCTCCTGAATGCTTAGATTACAGATGTATGCTAGCATGGCAGGCTTCTATTTCCCACTGAGAAGCAATTGAATAACTTCCAGGGGAATGAATCATCTTCATTGCAGGGCCTGTGAGAGACTTTATCGCTCCAGCACTCACTGGCAATCCTCCAGGGAGGCAGCGTAGACTGTGGAATGTTTCCCTGACTGGGGAACCAAAAATACACATTGTAGTAGATTGTTGAACGGGATGATTTGCCTGCTACACAATGTGGAAAAATCTGAAGTAGTGGCAGAGAAATCAGGCAAGAGACCCGTTTAAATCCTGCCTGTATCCTGCGTGAGCTCTCAACGTTGGACATGCCATTTAACCTATGTGAGGTGTCACTGTGCCACCTTCACGTGGACAAAACTATGCCATGGCTGTAACTACGGAAGAATTAATAACATTACACAGTACAGGGGACTGGGTGAGGCACTGTAGCTGGTCGACTAACCCTGATCCTCTTCCTGTCCTTCTGCCTCTGAGTGGCTAGGTCAGGACCCCGTGGGCCCCCGGAGTTCTAAGGCAGCTTCTGTGCCCAGGGAAGAAGCTTGAAGGAGGTCAGTGAGAGTCAAAGCCACAGGCCACTCCTCCCACCCTGGCTCCCTTGCCCCTGGGCAAAATCCTGCAGTGCAGAGCACCCAGGCCACAGTCAGCACAACTGAGGTCCCAGCCCTGCTGTGACATAGGGCGGGTCTCACCAGCACTGCCCCCCAGGCCCCTTTCCTCCTGCTGTCCAAGAGCAAGTGGACTCAGGGTCCCTGCAGAACCTGCCCCACCCTGACAGCCTTGGCAGTGGGTTCTCTTGTATAGCAGAGGCGAGGATACCCAGGCATTTGCACTTCACGTTGGGGTGACAGGAACTCAGGGTTCTGGAAGGTTGATCCTGAATGGTGCTGAACCAATATCTGTAAGGGACAGGACACCTCTAGCAAAGAGGTTTGACTTAGAAATTTCCGATTTTAAGAACCCCCAGACTGGAGCCAGGCATGGTGGCGCACGCCTGTAATCCCAGCGGCTGGGGATGCGGAGACAGGAGGATCACAAGTTCAAGACCAGAGGCAGTCTGCGTAACTTAGTGAGACCCTGTCTCAAAAAAGTAAAATAATGGACTGGGCCTGCAGCTCAGTGGTCCAGCACTTGCAAAGTATGCAAGCACAAGGCCCTGGGATCAACCCCCAGTACCACAAAAAAAGAGTCCCCAGACTTTAGTGACAGGGCACATACTTAGTATGTGGGATGTCCCAGGTTCGATTCCCATTATCAAAACCACCATCAACAACAAAAATCCCTGTGCAACTATCAAACAATCATGATATCCAAATAAAAAGATTCCCACTGGGCGTGGTGGTGTACACCTGTAATCCCAGCAGCTCGGGAGGCAGAGGCGGGAGGATCGCAAGTTCAAGACCAGAGGTAGTCTGCATAACTCAGCGAGACCCTGTCTCAAAAAGTAAAAAATGGGCTGGGGGTGCAGCTCAGTGGTCCAGCACTTGCAGAGCATGCAAGCGCGAGGCCCTGGGTTCAACCTCCAGTACCGAAAAAAAAAAAAAAAAAAAAAAAAAGATTCCCAAGGTTCTCACCATTTGGCCTGACACTTAGGTACTCTGCATCCTGGGCAGCATCCGGTGATCCTCACAAAAGGCCTCCAGCAGCGTCTCGTGGTTGCACGTGGATCCCATTGACAGCCCAGGAAGCCGAGGCTCAGAGGGGAGTGGCCGATGGGAGGGCTCACACTCCTTGTCCCGGACACGTTAGTTTAAATGGTGATCCCACGCCAGCTGATGCCGCCCTTTGCTCTCTCCAGGCAAACTGAATGAGGAATTCCCGGGGGAGTACCAGAAGCGAGAGTACTTCCACGTGCAGAAGGCGAGGAGAGTCAAGGTGCCCATGTTCTGTCGCCTGGGTAGATTTTACCTGCACTGGGAGGAGAGCTTGTCCAGCTGGGTGCTGGTGCACCACTATCTGGGTGACGCCATTGCCTTCTTCATCCTGCCCGACCTGGGGAAGATGCAGCAGCTGGAGCGAGAGCTGACCCCCGAGGACCTCGACAACATCCAGAGGCAGGTCGGCCCCAGGTGATTGCCCGCTCCGGGGACCCAGCCACAGCTGGGCCATGACATGACCGAGGTCCTTCAGGACTGACCAGGGGCAAAGGAGGGGGCACCGCCTCCCCAGGGCGATAGCCACAGTGCATGGCCTGTGCTTCCCAGGGCAGCTACTGCTCGCTCCCTGCAGTGATGGCCGGGTCCTGCCAATTGGCAATGCTCAGAGTCTTGGGGACTTCCTTCCCCATCATACACGCTGTCCCTCCCAAATGTCCAGTGTTGGGGGCTGGGACAGTGACAGCAGCACATGTTATGAAAGAATCACCCATGGGGAGATAGTCCTGGAGACAAAGGCCCAACTTTGGTGAACTTTCAGGATAGTAGGTGCACCGGCAATGTCAACATGAATAACAATCAGAAAACGCTCCAAGGACTAGCAATATTTATTGGAGAACAGCAGAGCATTGCGACGAGATTATGCTGGACGTACTATAAACTATGGGCACATGCAAGGAAGGCAAGGCAAGGGGAACGATTTAAAGGCAAAAAGGGAGAAAGTTGCATAAACTGCTTGGATACACAGTTCATTGGTCTAGGAGACACAGGCAGGAGCTGGTCTCAGCTCATTGGTGGAGGTGCAACTGCTGGGCAAGTGCTCTGTCCAGAGATCCTTGTCTGGATGCCTGCAGTCTTAAAGAAGTTTAAAGATCAACTTTGCTTAGCGATCGGTACGTACATGGGAGTCCGCAAAGCACGAGGTGCTTACGGAGGAAGAAGGAATATCTTATAACTTTACAGCGTCCTTTAAAAAAGGACTTCTCTTAAGCAGGTGGACAAAATCCTCTGCCTTCATGACTTCCTAGCTTCAGTTTCCTTTTTTTTTTTTTCAGTACTGGGGGTTGAACCCAGGGCCTCGCGCCTCCATGCTCTGCAAGTGCTAGACCACTGAGCCTCCAGCCCATTTTTTTACTTTTTGAGACAGGGTCTCGCTAAATTATGCAGACTGCCTCCGGTCTCGAACTTGTGATCCTCCTACCTCCACCTCCCGAGCAGCTGGGATTACAGGCGTGCGCCACCGCGCCCGGCCCAGCTTCAGTTTCCTATAGATCTGGAAAGAATGAGTTCACCTTGGTACCATGGACTCTCACAGTGGATGGAGGGAGAGCGTGGCTGGAGAGACCCAGGGAACGAAAGGACCAGAAGCAGAACTTCCAGGGCCTGTGTGCGGGAGACTCAGTTTCCCTGTCCTTCTGCAGCGTGGCTTATCGGGTCCCAGGAGTCGAGAGTCCTCGAGGGTGCCCAGGGGTCAGCACTTGGCTGGGCACCATCGGGGAGTCCAAGCCCAGCTGCCTGGCTGTGGGACATGCGCAGTGCCACAGACCTGAACAGATGAGCAGGCAGGAGGCGGAGGTGTGCAGGTCACCGCTGCCCAGCCCAGCCCCTCCTAAGGTCCTGCACCCAGGCTCCGAGGAGAGAATATGGCAGAGCTGAGGCTGGACCTGGGCCCAGAGCCCGTCTGCTCCCAGCATAGCACTCGTGGTTGTTGTTAGGTGCTGTCGAGTCATGATCGACTCATAACGACCCTCATAGGGTTTTCAATGGCTGACTGTTTCGGGATTGCCTCAGGAGTGGATTGCCATGTCCTTCTCCCATTTTTGCGGTGCTGGGAATCGAATCCCGGACCTCAGAGACTGCAGAACAGCGCTCTACCAACTGAGCTAAATCCCAGCCCATAGCGCTCCTTAGGCCTTGCCTTTTCCTCTGGAAATGACAGCTGAGCTGTCAGCCTGGACTGGCCACTCATCTCTCTACCTCTGAGCGGATGTCCCTCAGCAGCATCGCCCCATGTTCCCCTGAGAGTCAGGCCCCGGGGAGTCCCTGGCTAGGGAGGAGGGTCACCCACTCTCCAGGCCAGGGTGAGACTTCTTCTGGAGGACACCCTGAAACTGCCTGGAGGGCTTCTCAGAGGAGGTGGCACTTCAGGGGCTGCCAGGAGAAGATGAGATTCTTGGTGTTAACTCCTTTGCTTTCTTTCCATCCCTGCCAGGCTTGTCCACTTACATTTCCCCAAACTGTCCATTTCTGGAACCTATGACCTGAAGACCATCCTGAGCACGCTGGGCATCACCAAGGTCTTCAGCAGCGAGGCCAACCTCTCAGGGGTCCTGGAGAGGGCACCACTGAAGCTCTCCAAGGTGAGGACCCCTGACAGCACACAGTCCCAGGTGTCGGGGGCGGGATGGGGGGGTGGAGCGTGCGCGGCTCAGAAAGATCCCGAGGACGGCCTCTAGGAAGGCCCAAGGGAACACAGAGGGCCAGCCTGAGCTCCTCCCCAGGACTCTCAGGATTCCGCTGGACAGCACAGGGTCGGAGCGTGGAGCTGGGGGAGGGGACACCCCTTGCTGCAGGTGTTATAGGGGCCTCCCCTGCGGTGCACAGCTGAGCCTCAGTGTCCTCCTTGCTCCGCCTTCTATGCCTCGAACCTCATCTCACCCATATTTATACACAGAGGCTTAAGCTCCGCTGCGCAGTGAGTGTTCTAGAATCTTCCACCTGTGGTGTGTAGATGCAGAGCCTCTTCTGAAACACAAAATCGGATCGACGAGTGGGTTCAGCCAAAGAGGCCACTCTGTCAGGAAAATTAAAGGGGACCAAGAAGAAGGTAGGGCTGGGATTTAGCTCAGTTGGTAGAGCGCTGCACTGCAGTCTCTGAGGTCCCGAGTTCAATTCCCAGCACCGCAAAAATGAAAGGAGGGCCTGGCAATCCACTCCCAAGGCAATCCCAAAATAATCAGCCATTGAAAACCCTATGAGGGTCGCTATGAGTTGGATACTGACTCGACAGCACCTTACAACAACAACAACAACAACAAGGTAATTCAAGAGGGGCACCACACTTCCGGGGTCAGGGTCTTCTGAAGGCCATCTTCAGAGTCTTTGTCCCAAGACCTCAGAGCTGGGCCCTGGGAAGGGAGACGTGTGCAGAGGACACGGAGGCCGATGCTCTTCCTCCTCTGGAGCCTCGGGCTGCATCCAGGGCATGAGAGATGGAGGTCAGGAGGGAATGGTGCTGTGGTGGGTGGGTGAGGCCCAGGCTTGTGACTGAGGGAAAGTCCTGGTGTGAACTGAAAGGTCCCAGATGGGGCGAGAGCATCCGGGAAGACAGGCCTGGGGAGGTGCTCCCTGGCTGGGGCCCCACGTGGGCCTTGCTCCATCCTGGGGTGGCCCAGCGTAGCCTCAGGACCCATCTCTGCTTCCCTCCCCCAGGCTGTGCACAAGGCTATGCTGACCTTTGAGGAAGAAAGGACAGCATCACCTCATGAAGACAGAAACATCTGGCCCAGCAGCCTCAAGGTCAAGTTCAACAGGCCTTTCCTAGTCATCATCAAGGACGAATTCACCAACCTTACCCTCTTCGTGGGCAAAGTGGTAAACCCCCAATAGTAACTGCTCTCTGCAGGCCTCCGCTCCCCGGCAGCCCAGGTCCCCTCCTTTGTTGTTTTGTTGTTGTTATCAGGTGCTGTCAAGTCAGGTCTGGCTCATAGCGACCCTATGTACAACAGAACAGAACAATCTCTGATTCTGTGTCAGGCACACGATCTTTCTCATGTTTAATCCCACTGTTGCAGCCACTGTGTCAATCCATCTAGTTGAGGGTCTTCCTTTTTTCATTGACCTGCCACTCTCCCAAACATGATGTCCTTCTCCAGCAATTGGTCCCTCCTGACAACATGTCCAAAATATGTAAGATGCAGTCTAGCCATCCTTGCTTCCAAGGAGCACTCTAGTTGCGCTTCTTCTAGGACAGATCTGTTGGTTCTTTTGGCAGTTGTGGCATATTCAACATTCATCTCTAGCACCATAATTCAAAAGCATCAATTCTTCTCCTGTCTCCCTCATTCATTGTCCAGCTTTCACAACCATATGATGTGAACAGAAATATGACGTGAGTCAGGCACACGTTTGTCTTCAATGTGACATCTTTGCTTTTCAACATTTTAAAGATGTCTTTTGCAACAGCTTTTCCCAATGCAATGCATCTTTTGATTTCCTGACTGCTGCTTTCATGGGTGTTGATTGTAGAATCAAGTAAAGCAAAATCTTGGACGACCTCAACCTTTTCTCGATTTATGATAAAGTTTCTTACTGACCCAGTTGTAAGGATTGTTGTTTTCTTGATGTTGGGGTAAAATCCATACTGCAGGCTGTGTATCTTTATCAGTAAATGTTTCCAATCATCTTCACTTTCAGTAAGCAGAGTTGTGTCATCTACATAACACAGGTTGTTAAAGGGTCTTCCTGCTATCCTGATGCCAAGTTCTTCTTCATAAAGTCCAGCTTTTCAGATTATTTACTCAGCAGAGAGATTGAAGAGGTATGGTGAAAGGATCCAGCCCTGACACTCACCTTTCCTGACTTTAAACCAGGCAGTGTTTCCTTGTTCTGTTTGAACAACTGCCTCCTGGTCCATGTCCAGATTCCTCATGAGTACAATTAGGTGCTCTGGTATTCCCATTCTTCACAGTGTTATCCATAATTTGTTGTGATCCACACAATGCCTTTGCGTAGTCAACAAAACATAGATAGACATCTTTGTGGTATTCTCTGTCCCCTCCCTGGGGGACATTAAACATGGGCTGGCCTGGCTCACCCCCAAATGTGACCTGTTCATCTCTCACCCTTGTGCACAGCCTGAGGGAGGGAAGCAGAGATCTCTGTGTCTCCCCTCATGCCCTGAAGTTTTGTGTGGACTCCAAGTCACAGCATGTCTCTGCATCCCCTGCATCCATACTTGTGAGTCCCTGTGCTTGCAGGCAGTGGCTGGGCAGGGGTAAGCATGGCTGAGACCATGTAGAGGCCCCCACTGTCATTTTCAACAGGCCCTTCTTGTTCATCATTAGGAACCAACTCACCAACGTCCCCCTCTTCATGGGCAGAGTGGTGAACCCCACAGAACAGGAGCTGCTCTAGGCAGCCGCCCAGCCCCTCCAGCCCAGGTCCCCTCCCCGGGGGACATTAAACACAGGCTGGCCTGGCCCACACCCCAGTGGGACCTGCTCAGCTCTCACCCTGAGGTCTCTGTGTCTCCCTTTGCTCCCTCAGCTTCTGTGTGGACTCCAGGTCACAGCGTGTCTCTGTGTCCCCTGCATCCATACTTATGAGTCCCTGTGCTAGCAGGCAGGGGCTGGGCAGGGGCAAGCATGGTTGAGACCACGTCCTATGACCCTGGAACCATCTGCCCCCCACATCTCCAGTCCTGTCTGGAACCTGAGGGGGGATCATGTGCCTCAGACACCAGCCCAAGACCTCGGATCTACCCAGGGCCCACAGCCCCTGGGAATTGTCCTCCTCTGCCCACCACCCCCTGCTGAAGTGTGTCCCCTGCAGGGCTGGCCACGTCCACCCTGTGGTGCCCTCCTGGAGCTCCAGAGCCCCTGGCATTGAGCAGGTTCTTCCCTAGCACCAAAGGGAGAGGACACGCCTCCTGCCCAGCACGGTAGCCCCATATATCCAATGCAGGGGACACTGAGACACGGTGTGGCCTGGAGTCCACACAAAACCTCAGGAGGCAAAGTGAGGCCCAGGTCAAAGGGTGACAGGTTTGCAGGTCACACTTAGGCCAGGACAGGCTTCTCGTCCCGTCTGTCACCTCACCCAGGCCTGGCCCTACAGCTCCCTGGGCATTTCCTCAGAATGGCTGAAGGAGATGGCTGGTAGGGCCCAAACTCCCCTGACCTGGACCAGGACACTGACCTGGGTCCTGTCATCGCCCCTCTGCCTCAGAAGCACCCCCACCCCGTCTCTCTTAGAAGCAGCCGCTTCTCACCAGCGAGCACCAGAGTCCCCGGATCTTAGCTCGACCAGCAGGCCCGTGGCCACCTACCCTATCTCTCCTGCTTCTCTCTGTTCTGTGGCCACAATGCCAGGGATGCCTCTGGAAGCTCATCACAAGAGTTCTACAGCCACGGGAGAGGCAGTCTCCCATGGAGACCTCCCGCTTCTCTGGCCCTCCCTGTGGCGATCTCCCACCAGCCACAGGAAACCTGTTTACCCACGTGGTTCTCCCAGCACACTTGGCATGACCACAGCTATAGCTTTCTGGTAGGGCTTCTGGAGGCATCCGTTGTCATAGCGGCCAGGTAGGCCCCTCCTGTCCTCCAAGGCCCTCTGCAGAAGCCCCATGGACCCTGTGGCAGGTGCCTGCTGCCCCACTCCTGCAGGAGGCTCTGGGCGCCTGGTCACTTCTCCTCCCAGGTTGATCTGGGGATCTCTGTCACCCACGCACAGGATGACAATGGTCAGAAAGCACTGGGTTGCATCAGGAAATCGCTCTTTCAGCTGAAAATCTTCATGTGTACAATTGCACGTGGTCTGGTAACCGTGCAAACCAAGTATTGCCCTAAAGGTGTCAGGTTCTCTTGAGGTTGCTCTGTCGGACACTTCCCAACCTCCCCAGATTCCATCGATGATAAGAATTTCCTCAGTCACCTACATGGACGCCAGACCTGAAGGTCTAAAGGACTAGATTCAGGTTGAGACTCTGACACATCCTGGATCTGTAACCTCAGTGCAGTCACCAAAACTGTCTGAGCCTCAATATCCTTCTTATGCCTAATAAAGTTTGTTTTGATTTGCTGTAAGGTAGAACCTGACCACGAAGCCACTCTTCCATACAGTGCATGTGCCAGTGGAGGGGACAATGATGTCCCCTGGGGAGGCATCTCTGAGAGCCAGGTGCCTGGGGAGGCACTGCCCAGTTTCTCCCAGAATCCTCCTAGCAGCTCTTTGGAGATCTTCTGTGAAGCAATGAACCCATTCTACACACAGGGAAACGGAGGCTCAGGGAGGAAGCTGCTTGCTCCAGGTCACGTGGCTTTCTGGGGTCAAAGCTGCTCTCAGGAACCCTCCTTATTCTTGCAGTGCTTCTGCCTCACTCTGCTCCTCCTCCCAGAGGCCCTGGCTGGACTCTGTTCTGTTGTTCATCAGGTCGCTATGAGTTGGACCTAACTCGACGGCACCTAACCACAAGAAGAAGAATGAACAGAGGTTCCATTGTGTGTGTGTGTGTGTGTGTGTGCGTGCGTGCACGCAGGTGCGTATCCATGTGTGCCCATATGTGGTTGTGCATCGTGTGTGTCCATGTGCAAAACAAAAGGTCTCTTTGATCCCTGAGGGAACTGGTGGCCCATGACTCCAGCCTAAGACATTTCCACAAGACAACATCCGGCTGCCCAATGGAGAAGAGACTGATCCACCAGACTCGACCCTGACCCATGTGTCAGCAGACCACAGCCCCGCGCAAAACCCTGGGAAATCCTCATTTCCCATTGTCCTCCTGGTCTGTGTATAGTACAGACCACCTCCTAGTCTGTGTACAGGTTCCTCATGAGGACAATTAGGTGCTCTGATATTCCCATTCTTCCCAATGTTATCCATAATTTGTTGTGATCCACACAGTTAAATGCCTTTGCATGGTACAGAAATGGAGCACACCCCAAGGCTGGCTGTGTCCCAAGTGTCCAGGGAGGGAAAGGTGGGAAGGATCAGAGGGCACCACAGACTGGACGGCGAGGTCCTAGGGGAGGCAAACAGCAGAAAGGAGACCAAGCCACTTCTTACCACCAAGGCAGGCCCAGCTCTTTTATGGAGACTTCAGCTGGAACCAGCTGACTGGAGGTGAAGGACCCGCCACTGACCAGGGGCGACAGGCTGCTCATGGGAACAAATGTGCAGCAGGATTAGATTCACTGGGAGAGTTGGGGGGCTAGAGTTTGACAACTGTCCGCTAGTCACGGGAATGCTTTCAAAAGATGCTCTTCCGGGGCTCGAGAGTTCTGGCCAGGACGCTGTCCTGAGCCCCACGCTGTCGCTGGGCAATGAGAAAACCACAGCCTTCCCTGTGGGAGTGCAGAGCAGTGTCACCAGGAGACAGCCAGCATCATGTCCACACCCTGCCCTGCTGGCCGGGCCCAGGACTCAGAAGAGGGAGAGGAGGGGGTGTGTCTTGCTGGCTGTTTATGTGGCCTAGAATGAGAGAACCTGCAGCCGTAGCACCCTAGCATCCCATCCCATCTGATCTCAGGAGCTAAGCAGGGTCAGCCTGGTTAGTCCTTGCATGGGAGATCGCCTGGGAACACCAGGTGCTGTAGGCTTGGGAGATGGACCTGGCAGCCCACTTCCAAAACAATCACCATTGAAAGCCCTATGAATAGCAGAGAAGCACTGACATAGTGCCAGGCATGGCACAGTGTTGGGGAGCATCTCGTTCTGTTGTTCATCAGGTCGCTATGAGTTGGACCTAACTCAACGGCACCTAACCACAAGAAGAAGAGTGAGCAGAGGTTCCACTGTGTGTGTGCGTGTGTGTGCATGAATGCACGCAAGTGTGTATCCATGTGTGCCCATATGTGGTTGTGCATCGTGTGTGTCCATGTGCACCTGTGTTCTGTGTTTCTGCCTGTGATTGTGTGTCTGCGTTTGTCAGTTCAAGAGTTCTCGTGTCTACGCCTGTGTGTGTCTCTGTGTTGCTCTGTGTGTGTGCGTGTGTGCATGTGTGTGTGTATGAAGTGCTAAGTGTCTGGTGTGTTTCTCTGTGTATCTGAGAGGGCCTGTGGGCATGGTACGGATGTATGTGTGCATGGAGAGTCTTAACTCTGTCCTGGGAGCAAAGATCTCACTGCAGTGCACAGAATCAGCCCTTGCTCAGCCACACTGAGGCCCCCTTCTGTGGCATTTGGCACTCAGCTGTTGTCCCCCATCTAGTCTCAGAGAATGGGCTTTAGAATCCAAAATACAGACTCCAGCTCCTGATGCGAGACGTCATGGGGCAGGGTTCTAGGTGGAAAGGAGCTCAGTGATCCCAGGGAGGGGACAATTGTTGAATGTCTCTAGGGATCACGGACCATCCTAGGCGCTTGACGTGTATGACGCCATTGCCCCTTCTCAGCAGCTCTCTGAGGAGGCTGGCATGGCTACAGGGCTCACTCCTGCCTCCATCCAGAAGGGCTACACCATCCGGGTCCTCTGGACTGAGTAGATGAGGGTAGGAGAGCCAGGCCCTCTGGTGACAGCACCACAGGACACACACACACACACACACACACACACACACACACACACACACACACACACACATCTGGCCAGTGTCAAGAAGCACCGAGGCTTTTCTCCAGTGGGGAGTGCCCAGGGCCCCTGGGACCTGAATGTCCCAAGTCTCTTACAACACCTATGATGCCCCAGGCGAGCTGGACAGTCAGTGCTGCCAGTGAGGCCACGAGGCTCCAGTGGCCCCTGGGCTTCTCTCAGGATGTCTTTCTCCACAGCCTCCACTGAGCTGGGGCAGGGGCTGCGGCCTCCTGCCTGACTCGGTCTCCCCTCCACACAGCGAAACCGAGGCACCCAGCTGCCACTCCTGTGGGCAGACCCAGTGGAGGAGGAGCCCTCGCTCTGCACTCCCAGCAGGCAGAGGCCCACGGCGAGCACAGGCAGGGCGGCCCTGGTGGCCCCGCTCCCCTTGTGGTGCCTTCACAGGCCTGGGCTGCCCTGGGCCTCGTGCGGTCACCTGCCCTCTCCTTTCAGAGGGCTGAGGCGGTGCCTCGGGCAGCCCTGTCCCTCTTCCCAGCAGAGCTCTGCCTCAGCTTCCTCCCTCCTCACCTAGTTCTTTGGAGCTCCAGCTGAGCCGGCAGTCCAGGTGGTGACTGACTTGTGTATGCCATGACCCCTCAACTACCTCAGAAAAGGGGTCCTTGTAGCCCTGGCCCATCAAAGCCTATTGTCCAGAATTCCTGGGACAGTCCAGGGCTCTCACCCCTCGGCTCTCTCAGCCCTACGTTCCTGTCCCATAGACCCTTTGTCCTTGATCTCTGGGAGGAACTCCTGGCC
>VMDO01000291.1:145914-165914 GCA_007922755.1 Pedetes capensis | reverse complement strand
CACATTTTTGGAAACAATCATTAGAGGCTTTCAGGCTGGTAGAATCATAGATCACTTTGTGTTCTTCTTTATAGTTTTCTGTTTTTAAAAAGTTGTTATTGTTGTTGTTGTTGTTAGGTGCTGTCAAGTCGGTATCCAACTTATAGCAACCCTACATACAACAGGGGAAATACTATTGTCAGTGCTGTTCTGCTGTTCATAGGGTTTTCAGTAGTGGATTGATTTTGGGGAGTGGGTTGTCGGGTCCTTCTCCCAAGCCTACAGCACCTGGTGTTCCCAGGTGGTCTCCCATCCAAGTACTAACCAGGCCCAACCCTGCTTAGCTTCCGAGATCTGACAGGATCCGATGCCACAGGGCTATGGCTGCAGGATTTTAAAAGGTACTGGCTATTAATTTAAGAATTAAGTGGAAGGGGGTTCTGGGGATGAGAAAGGGCAGGAGGGCCAGTGACACTCATGGCATCAATTCTGTCCTAGATGAAGAAGTTGGGGCTACACATTCCCCTGAGAAATTTCCACAGCGAGTATTTTCTGTATTGGTCAGCTCATTATCACTGTGACAGAGAAATTGACCGAAGCAAACATGGAGGAAAAGATGTTTATTGGGTGCTTATGGTTAGAGGACTTTAGTCCATCGAGGTGCGATGCCAGGACGGGTATGACAGGGCTTGTGGCAACCTTACGTCTTCATTATCAGGAAGCAGAGAGAGCTTCCCAGCACCAAGGGCCCAGGAAAAAGTCCCCAAAGGCCCAGCCCCACTGACTCATGGCCACCAAGCTAGAGACCGCCTCCCAAGCTCCCATAATCTCCCAGCACAGCACCACCAGCTGCAGTCCCAACACTCAAACACATGGCCTTTGAGGGACATTTAGAGACATACTAGAACATTCCACCACTGTCTCCCAGACATCATGGCCATCTCATAGTGCAAAATGAATTGAGTCCTACTTCAGGAGTTCCAAAGCCTTAACAGCCTCAGCCGTGATCAAAAGTCCAAGACAAAAGTCTCCACTGAGATTCAAGGCAAATTTAACTTTGAGTCCCCACTACACACAGAAAATAAATAAATAAACAAATACACACACACACACACACACACACACACACACACACACACACACACACGTTTTCCAACATACAATGAAACAGAGTAAATATTCAAAAAGGAGAGATGGGGCACAGAAAGGAAAGATCAGTCCATGTTATTGTTGTTAGGTGCCGTCAAGTCGTATCTGACTCATAGAGACCCTGCGTACAACAGGCGAAACACTATTGTCAGTGCCTCTCTGCTGTTCATGGGGTTTTCAATGGCAGATTGATTTTGGGGAGTGGGTTGCTGGGTCCTTCTCCCAAGCCTACAGCACCTGGTGTTCCCAGGTGCTCTCCCATCCAAGTACTAACCAGGCCCGACCCTGCTTAGCTTCTGAGATCTGATGGGATCCGATGCCACAGGGCTACGACTGCAGGCAATCAGTCCATAGCCAAACCAATGTACCACTAGACACAAAAATCCTGTCAGTTCAAATCTGCCATGGGGCACATGATCTGGCAATTGCCATCACCTGGACTTGAACAGGCTTGTGTGGATTTGCCCCTCTGGCTTTGTCATTTGCAGCACGCATGGCCATCATGGGCTGGATGCACTTCTTGCTGGAAGCTTCCCTCACCAGACATTTCAAAGTGTTGGCATCTCTGACATCCTGGGGTCTTGATTGCTGCTTAGACTCCACCCTGGAAGATTCAGGCATCAGCCATTCAAGAGCTCTCCACAGGGCACCCAAACTAAGGGTACATTTCCTGGCTTTGAAGGCTATCTTCTGGAACCTTGGTGGTGACCTTCATAACCAGTAACTCTTGCATTCTTCATGTCTACAATACCAGCACCATGTGGACGTTGCCAAGGGTTGCTGCTAGTTCAAGAGGTAAATTCAGCTTTTCAACCCACAGGTGGGGCAACAGCCTAAGCCAATAAATCATTTCCTTGTGTGGCCCCTTGTAGTAGGATGTCCCAGTGGGTATTTGCTTTTCAGATACTCTTTTTCATACCCTGGGGAATTAGGTGGGAGGGGTCTGAGTGACTCAGTTTTGTGCCTCTAGACCATCTTTGGTCTACAGCCATACCACCTTGGCACACAATCTTGTCAGATCTCAGAAACTAAGCAGGGCTGGGCCTGATCAGTACTTAGATGGGAGACCCTGGGAATACTGGGTGCTTGTACACTTGGGAGAAGGACCTGGCAGCCCACTCCCAAAACAATCAGCCATCAAAAACCCCATGAGTAGCGTAGAAGCACTGACAATAGTGCTGGGTATGGCACAGTGTCAGATAGTGTTTCATTCTATTGTACATAGTGTTGCTATAAGTTAGACCCAACTTGACAGCACCTAACAACAATAAGACCAACTTTATTGTGCCAGTACAATGTGGAAGCTGGAGTCTTTTCTTTATCATCATTTATCTCTTTAAAAATTATGACCTCCTCCCCCAAATCAGCCCTGTCCTCAGTAACCTTAGACAAGCCATTGCCCTTTTCCCTCTTTAAATTGCACATTTTTCAGATCTTTTTTTTTTCTGTGCCTTTCACTCCCTTCTTTCTTCATAAATCTGGCCAAATACAGAAAGCAAAAATCATGCCACACTTGTTATACCCTGCCACCCTTGTGATATTTCCTTCACCAAATTAACTAGTCCATTACCTTTGAATTCAGCCTTCCTCAAATCTTTAGGACATGGACAAATGGCAGATAAGCTCTTTGCTACAATATAACATGAATTACCTATAACCCAGTGTCCAATCAAGTCATCATATTTTTCTGAATCCCTGTGAGCCCCAGCTCCATTTCTATTGGCAGCAGCATTCTGATTTTCTTTACTCGCATCAGAACCACACCTCAAAATTTCCTTACAGCATTCCAGAGCTTCTCTTGTACACATATTCAAACTTTTCTAACTCTTCCCACAAAAAGTTCCAACAGACTAGGAACCACATGGCCAGGTTTCTGCACAGCAATCACCCCACTCCTGGTACTCATTTTTTTCTGTATTATTCAGCTCATCATCACTGTGGTAGAAAACTGAAGCAAACTTATGGGGGAAGAGATATGTATTGGGAGCTTATGGTTAGAGGATTTTAGTCCATAGAGGCAGAAGGTGTGATGTCAGGGAAGACATAGGGGAGGCTATGGCAAATGATCTTACATTGTCATGAACAAAAAGCAGAGATAGCTTACTAGAATAAGTTGTTGTTGTTGTTAGGTGCCATCGAGTCGGTATCTAACTCATAGCGACCCTCTGTACAACAGGGGAAACACTATTGTCAGTGCTTCTCTGCTGTTCATGGGGTTTTCAATGGCAGGTTGATTTTTGAGAGGGGGTTGCCAGGTCCTTCTCCCAAGCCTACAGCTTCTGGTGCTCCCAGGCGGTCTCCCATCCAGGTACTAACCAGGCCCAACCCTGCTTAGCTTCCGAGATCTGACGGGATCGGATGCCACAGGGCTACAGCTGCAGGCTACTAGAACAAGAGGTGTGGGTAAAAACCTCCAAAGGCTTATCTCCAGTGACTCATTTCTGCCAAGCCAGATCTTGCTTCCCAAGGTTCCTTGCCTCCTAGAATAGTGCCACCAGCTGGGGACCCAGTGTTCAAATGCATGGCCTTTAGGGGACATTTAGATCCAAACCATAACAGAGTAATTCATGTTGGGGATGGGTTGCTTGGTCAAATAGGGTTGGAAAACTCTGGATAAGTCTTTACTACAGGACTTCTCAGATCTTTATCACCCAAGTGGGAGAAAGAGGATGTGATGTTCTCCAAACTGATTTGACCATTGCTGTTGTTGTTAAGTGCTGTTGAGTCAGGTCTGACTCATAGTAACTATATACAACAGAATGAACCACTCCCCAATTCTGTGTTAGGTACATGACCTTATTTATGTTTAACCCCATTGTTGTAGCCTCTGTGTCAATCCATCTAGTTGAGAGTTCTCCTTTTTTTCATTGACTTGTCACTCTTCCAAACATGATGTCTTTTTCCAGGGATTGGTCTCTCCTGACTACATGTCCAAAATACGTAAGACACAGTCTAGCCATCCTTGCTTCCAAGGAGCACTCTGGTTGCACTTTCTCTAGGACAGATTTGTTGGTTCTTTGGCAGTCCGTGGTATATTCAATATTCATCTCCAGCACCATAATTCCAAAGCATCAATTCTTGTCCTGTCTCCCTCATTCATTGTCCAGCTTTCATAACCATATGATGTGACTGAAAATACCATGGCATGAGTCAAGTGCACCTTCATCTTCAATGTGACATCTTTACTTTTTGATACTTCTTTCTTTTTCATTTTTGTCTTTTTGGTACTGGGGATTGAACCCTGGGCTTCGCACCTGCTAGGCAAGTGCTCTACCATTGAGCTAAATCTCCAGCCCTACTTTTTGATACTTTAAAGAAGTCTTTTGCAATAGCTTTTCCCAGTGCAATGCATCTTTTGATTTCTTGACTGTTGCTTCCACGGTTGTTGATTGTAGAAACAAATAAAGCAAAATCTTGAACAACCTCAATCACTTCTCCGTTTATCATGAAGCTGTGTACTGACCCAGTTGTGAAGATTTTTGTTTTTCTGATGTTGAGGAGCAATCCATACTGAAGGCTGTGTTCTTTGATCTTCATCAGTAAATGTTTCAAATCCTCTTCACTTTTAGCAAGCACAGTTGTGTCATCTGCATAATGCTTGTTGTAATGAGTCTTCTTCCAATCCTGATGCTGTGTTCCTCTTCATAAAGTCCAGTTTCTCAGATTATCTGCTCAGCATAGAGATTGAAGAAGTATGGTGAAAGGATACAGCCCTGATGCTCACCTTTCTTGATTTTAAACCAGGCAGTGTTTTCTTGTTCCGTTCAAATGACTGCCTCCAGGCCCATGTGCAGATTCCTCATGAGTACAATTAGGTGCTCTGGTATTCCCATTCTTTGCAATATTATCCATAATTTGTTATGATCCACCCAATTAAATGTGTCTGCATGATAGATAAAACATGGATAGATATCTTTGTGATATTCTCTCTTTTGGCTAATATCCATCTGACATAAGCAATGATGTCCCTGGTTCTACAACCTCTTCTGGATCTGTCCTGATTTTCTGGCAATTCCCTGTCTATACACTGCTGAAGTCACTTTGGAATGGTCTTTAGCAAAATTTTGCTTGCATGTGATATTAACAATATTGTTCAATAATTTCCACATTCACTTGTGTCCCCTTTCTTGGGAATAGGCACAAATATGGATCTCTTCCAGTCAGTTGGCCAGGTAACTGTTTTCCAAATCTCTTGGCATAAACAAGTGAGCACCTCCAGTGCTGCATCTGTTTGTTGAAACATCTCTATTGGTATTCCATCAATTCCTGGAGGAGCCTTGTGTTTTGCCAATTCCTTCAAGGCAGCTTCCCCTTCATCCTTCAATACCATTGGCTCCTGATCATGTGCAACCTCTCAAAATGGTTGGTCATCCACCAATAGAGCCCATTTATTCACAAACCATCTCTAGCATTCCACTGAATCCACAGCAAATGCTGCTCTTTTTGGGGTAAAGAGCCTCTTAAAAGGGAAGTGGCATGGGGAGATTTGCATGCAGGTGGCTCATTCTGGAGTGGCGAGGAGAATCTTCTGGAAGGCAAGATCAGGAGTCAGGAGATCCTAGACCTTACTTTCCATTGCACACATATGTTGCCCCTCAGAACATGTCTTTGTGCTCAAAAGCAGTGATACACCTGGACATGGTGGCCGATGCCTATAACCCTAGCTACTCAGGAGGCTGAGGCAGGAGCAGAGCAGGTTCAAGGCCAGCATGAGCTATGTGGCAAGGTCAAGTCCAGCCTTGGCAACTTAGCAAGGGTGTGCCTCAAAATAAAATTTAAAAATTTAAAAATTTTTAAGTTTAAATTTTTATCTTTTATTTAAATTTTTATTTGTTGTTGTTAAGTGCCATCGAGTTCGTATCCAAATCATAGCGACCCTCATAGGGTTTTCAATGGCAGACTGTTTCGGGATTGCCTTGGGATTGGATTGCCAGGTCCTTCTCCTATTTTGGCGGTGCTGGGAATTGAACTCGGGACCTCAGAGACTGCAGCGCAGCGCTCTACCAACTGAGCTAAATCCCAGCCCAAATTTTTATTTAACTTTATTTAAATTTTATTTAAATTTAAACTTTTAAAATTTTTAAATTTTAAAAGTGCTGGGAATGTAGCTCCATGCTAGAGCACTTGCTAAGCGTACACAAAACCCTTGGTTCAATCCTCAGTACAGACCAAAACAAAAGGTCAGTGATGCAGATGGCTTCAGATGCAGATGGCCTCTTGTATTCCTGAGACTCAGTGGCATGCCATGAAAAGATGCAGATGTGGCAGAGTAGAGTTGACATTCTTGGTTCAGAGTGACATCAGCACAGCTGGTAGTAGGAGTCTGTTGCCCAATTTCCTCCTTCCAGTACTTTACCTTGAGGGCAACTGAGGGGCAGGTAATAGGGTGAATGAACATGACTGGCTAGGGGAGGAGGTGGCCAGGCCTATGTTTGAACAAGCCCACATCACCTTGAGCCTGTTAATATTAACTCAATCTCCAGCCGGGGAAAAGCATCAGCAAGCCCCAAATCACTGCCCTAGCAAACACTGTTTTGGTCATCTTATTGGGTAGATGATCAAAGCTTCTCACTTGACTTTTCTTGGTGATCCTGCCGAGTCCTCCATAAACACACTGCTTTAATATCTGTGGCTGCATGTTGGAGAGGTTCCTAACATGGGATAAGGTAGAAACCGACATAAAACTGAGTTACAGCAAAAGAAAAACGTGAATTGTCAACACAAGGGGTTCCAGATAATTACCGACTTCAGCCATTTTAACAAGTGTGCCGTCGTAGCTGCTTCTTAGAATGTATTTTTTCCTGGTAGGAATTCTGTGTGTCTAGTGTCTGGATATTTTTTTGATTGCTAGTCATTGTTCTCATAATATAGCCTTATGAAGCAGATTTGATCAATCTCTCATTTCATTCAACCATCTTATACCGAGCGTATTAATTCACTCATTCATCTTATACTCTGTGTCCCCGACATGTTAGTTCAGAGTTACATATTCTGCTATGTGTGGGTTCCATCTAAGTTCAGTGAACAATTTTTCATTACAAACTTCTTTATAAAAAGAAGCAAAGGCTTTGCACATACTCTATTATTCTGCTGCTTATTCAGAGAATTGTCGTTGGGGTCAATGTGGACAGTAATATAGGTTGTGCATTGCACATAAGTTCCTGGAAGAGGATGTGTGTGGCTTGAAATCCAACCTATGTTCTACTAGTTAAGTGGTGCCCCTGATGTACAGCAACAACTTTCTGGTCAAGGAGGTGTTTTTGTTTTTTGTTATCTTAGAACAGAGATACCATCACTCCAGATAGTATGTGACAAAACAATTAGTAAATTGTGAATAGTAGAATTGAGGTTGAAGATTTAGGGTGTCCACTGTAAAAATATTTCAACTTTGCCAAGTACTTGAAAATTTCCATCATGAACTATTGGAGTGACCAACATTCTCCGTCATGTTATGCATTGGTTGAGAGATGCTGTTATGGGTTGAATTATATCTCCTTTCAAGATTCATATATTGAGGTTGTAATCCCCAATAACTCAGAAGGTGGCCATATTTTGGAGATAGAGACTTTACAGGTGTAATAAAGTTAAAATGAGATTATTTGGATTGATCTTAATCCAATATGAGTGATGACCCTCTAAGAAGGGGGGATTTGAACACAGAGACATGTACATAGAGAACATTGCATGAAGATACTAAAAGAAAACCAAGTGAACATGAATATATCATCTGTAAGCTAAGGAGAGAGGGCTGCAACAGATCCTCCACTAACATCAGAAGGAATCAATTCTGCCAAGAGAGCTTCTGACCTCCAGAACCATCAGACAATAAACTCCAATTGCTTAAGTCACCTAGATTGTGGTATTCAGTTATGATAGCCATAATAAACTGATATAGATGCCTTTTGTTTAATCTGTACAGAAGGAGATACCTAAGGGATAGCAGTGTCCTATGTGAACTTGAATTTGAGTACAGTGTAAGAAGGACAATTGTCGATGATTTGGTAGTTTCTACTGCAGTTTGGGCAGCTGGAAAGTGAGCCTGGGCTAACTTTTGCTTAGAAGAAAGTGAGGGAATGAGGAGGAGTCATTGCCCACTGGGATCTAAAGACCAGCTAATGTCTAATAATGGGGCTAAAAGCATAGAGTTTTTGCCATTGTTTATTTTGGCACCCAATGCTGTTCCCCAAATAAAGATATCAGATAAGGTTGTTTAAAAACCCACAGGCACCCAAGTCATCTGGCATAGCAAGAGATTGGTTAGAGTTTGGGTTTTATGCCTGGGACTCACCACTAATAAGCTACATCATCTTGGGTAAGCCACATGAATTTCACTTTCTTATTTAGAAAGATATGGGCAATCCTGGCTTCTTTCTAGGGTTATTGGGAAGAATAAGTAAGGTGTTACGTATAAAACCCCAAAGTATATAGTACGGGTTCAAGGAATGAGGGCAATGATCATGAAACAGATTGAGATAACCCTCAAGAAGATTAGCAAACAGGCTCAAAGGCTTGTTTGCTCAAGAAACAAGTGGCTCCTGGTAAAAGTCAGAATCAATACTCAGCTGCTATCAGGTGTTTACCCTCATTAGACACTGAGTATTGGTTATGATTTCATACCAAGCCTGAGAGAAGATATGGAAGAATAGAGAGAGAAGGAGGAGACATGCCTCTCATTCTCACTTTTCCTCCAGTTGTGTAGCCCTTGGTGAGTCCCATCCCATCTCCCAACCTCCACTACATAATCCGTAAAATGAGAGCATTAGACTCTACTGAAAATGGTAGGCACATGGCCTGTGTGCTATTCCTTTTGTTCTCACATTCATGACAGACATCACTCATCACCATGACTCAGTTTCCATTTTTATTCAACACAGTTTTCAAATCCTTCCAAGAACCACTACGACAAATCCAAGATGGCAGCCTAGATGGGAACCATTTACCATCCTCACCTACATGATCTTTAAAATGTCCCCCAGTTCCTACAAGTTCCAAGTCTGATTTTTTTCTTAACTAGAAATTGACTTCATTTTCCATCTCCCAAGGTTTTCTTGTGGTGAATATTTGGGATCTTTTACTGTATTCATGAGTTGCCCTACTGTTCCATATCCCCCTCTCCCGGAACAGATGTCCATCATCCTCACTAGGACCAAGGTCCTGGATTTTGAAAACTTGATTTAAGTAATCTAGTTTCTAAGAACCTCTCTCTCTCTCTCTCTCTCTCTCTCTCTCTCTCTCTCTCTCTCTCTTTCTCTCTCTCTCTCCACTTTTTAAGACTTCTAGATATCTGGTATGATTTGAATATGGTTTGTACCCCATACTTATGCAAGAGTTTAATCTCCAAAATAATATGTTAATGATAAAGAGGGTAGAAAATAATCCACTTATGGTATTTACTGATGTAGCCTTTTGAAAGTGATTGTTTAGGTAAGGCCATTAGTGCTCACATGATTGAATTCTAGTTGCTTTACAAGAAGAGAGAGGGAGAGAGAGAGAGAGAGGGAGAGGGGAGAGAGAGGGGACAGACAAACATAGACAGAGTACTCTTTGTGTCTAGCTATGTGATGCCATGGTTACCTCAGAACTCTGCCAACAAGAAAGGTATTATCAGAACTGAACCAATGCCAGTACCATGCCCTTGAACCTCTAAAACTGTGAATGAAATAAACTTCTGCTTTATTAAGTCAGCCTGCCTCAGGTATTTCATTGTAGTAATGAAAAGCTGGATAATACAACATACCAGACAAGGATTAATTCATACCACTTATGAATTATTTCACCATTTCCTTTGTACATCTCCCAGATTGTCATGGTTAATAAACTATGGCACCCTCCTACAAAGAGACAGTTTCAAATGCTCTCTTAACCCCAACTGCCAGGCAGCCTCTACTAATTTTGTGACATTGATATATCAGATAAAAACTGTTGGCCATTTCATCCCAAGAAAATGTTCCAAAGAAGCTCTAGAGCTGAGTGCAAAAAGAAACTCTATGGTTGTGTGCACACACATGTCCATGGGTTTTTTGTTCTGTTTTGCTTTTGTAGTACTGGAGCTGAACCCAAGGCCTCCCACAGGCTTTGCAGGGGCTCTGCCACTGAACTGCACATCCATCCTCTTTTATACATTTTCAAACTGAGACAGGGTCTCATTAAGTTTTGCAAGCTGCCTCTGGCCTCAAATATGTGCTCCTCCTGCCTCTGCCTCCCAAGTCATTGGGATTACAGGTGTGAGCCACCACAGCTGGATACATATGTGTGTTTATAGACCTCTGAATTCATTTCATTTAGGAGTTAGAATCTAACCAAGCCTGACTCTTTTATTCTATCCTTACCTCTGCAACAACATCAGAATGTACCTATTCCCAAGAAATCACCTGCTAGAGTAGAAAGAATGTAGATCTGATTGTCACATCACTCAGCACACCAAGCTTGCTCCAATTTCTATGAACTTTTTTCTTTAAATAAGTTATCAGCTTTTGCTAGGCTTACCTGCAAAATATAACTCATGCCTCCTCATGGGGTCATTTTAGCACATAGCCACAGCCTCCCACCTAGAAGACACATAACAAAGAAGTCAGAGGGACTGTGCTCCTTGTATATATACTTGCTGTCATGATTGTTGTGTTGTTGTTAGGTGCCGTCATGTCCAACTCATAGCGACCCTTATAGGGTTTTCAATGGCTGATTGTTTCGGGATTGCCTTGGGAGTGGGTTGCTACATCCTTCTCCCGTATTTGTGGTACTGGGAATCGAACTTGGGACCTCAGAGACTGCAGAGTGGTGCTCTACCAACTGAGCTAAATCCCAGCTGCTGTCATGATTAGTAGTTTCTATGTTGATTTGCCAGTCCTTGGCCTTTGTATAGATAAAATACCATTCATGCAAAGGGGAGCAAAGATGATAACCTCAAGGAATGTACTCTCTGGACTCAAAGAGGTTTGGTGATTCTTCTCCCATGGTCCTGCCATTTTCAGCACACATAGCTCCATTTCTTACTGACACCTTCCCTTGGCGGACACTACATTGCTGGCATGTCCAGCATCCTAGGGTCTCCATTGTTAGTTAGGTTCCATCGTCAAAGCTTCACACGTTAGCCCTGGAAGAATTCTCCATAGGGCACCTGGCCCTGGTATACACTGCCTATTAGCCTCACATGCTATCTTCTGGAATATAAGTGGCAGTCTCCATAACCCATTAACTTTTGTGTACTGCATGCCTGTAAAACCACCACCACATGGAAAATGCCAAGATTTGCTGCCAACTTGAGAGGCAGCTTGACCCTTTTGTACCATGTTTGTAATATCTTCTGTGTTTCCAGGTAGGAAAATTGCTTCCCTCGGTGGCCCCTTTGCATCAGGGTGTCACAGAGGCATTCCCTTTTTAGCCACTCTCCTATCAAATGGGTTTTTAGTTTCATACCCTAGAGTATTAGATGGGACGGATCTCTATGGCTCCTTCTGTGCCCCAAAGAGATTTCTATTGTTCCAGTGAAAAAGTCAAGACTGCCCTTTCCTGTGGCTTATCTCTTTAGCAGTTAAGGCCTCTTTGCCCAAACCAGCCAGGTCCACAGTAACCTTAGACAAACCACAGCTTTTCTTCCTCTTTAAACTACATGTTTTATGGATCTTCCTCCTGTGCTTTTTGCTCCATTTTTCCTCATAAACCTGGTTACAAACAGCAAGCAACAACTATGCCACACCCCCCACATCTTGTCACTCTCATGATATTTTATCCACTAAGTTAATTAGTCCATTACTTTTGAATTCAGCCACACTCAAATCTTTAAGACATGGACAACTTGCAGACAAACTCTTTGGTAGAATGTAACATGAACGCCCTCTAGTGCAATGCGCAACAGAGTCTCCATTTTTCTCTCATACCCTGTGAGCCTCTTCTGCATTTCTACTGCTGGCAGCCTTCTGGTCTCCTGAATCTCTCCAGAACCACCCCTTAATCTCTGCTTACAACTTTCAAGGGCTTCTCTCACCCACGTCTGCAAACTCTTCCAAACACCTCCCACAAAGAAGTTTCAATGACCTAAGAACCACATGGTTTCTGTACAACAGTGACCTTGCTCTCTGGTACCAATTTTCTGCATAAATTTGTTCATCACTGTGACAGAAACCAACTGAAAAAAACTTTTTGGAGGACATATTCATTGGGGTGTTATGGTTAGAGAATTTTTGTTCATAGAGGGAAAAAGTATGGCAGCAGGACAGGCATGTTGGGGGTCTGTGGCACAGAGTCCCACACCTTGGAGATCAGGAAGCAGAGTGCAGAGAATAGCAAGAACTAGGGTTCTGGGTAAAACCCTCCAAAGGCCCTTACCAAAGGAGCCACTTCTGCAAAGCTAGAATCCCAACTCCCAAAGTTCCCATAGCCTCTATAAACAGTGCTGCCAGCTGGGGACCAAACATTCAAACACATGATCTTTGGTGGACATTTAGATTCAAGCCATAACAGTCTCATCCACCTGGTGTTGGTCCTACAGGCATACAGAATGCAAGAGTTAGAGTTGTGGAGGCTGTTTCCTAAATTCTAGAAAATAGCTCATGAAACCAGGCAATGTGTACCAGTATTAATTCCCTGCAGAGAGCCCCCTGAAGAATTGATGCATGAAGCTTTGAAGTGGACCTTAAGCAGCAGTGAAGACCACAGGATGTTGAGGAGGCCAGCACCATGAAATGTCTGATGAGGCAATTTACCAGCAACAAATGGAGCCATATGTGCTGCAAATGGCAGAGCCATGGGAGCAGAGCTTCCTGTTTGTTTGAATCCAGGTAGTACCAGAGGCCAGACCCCACATAATGTTGTATGTATGAGACACAAGACATGAAATAATGGGGTTGGTTTGTCCAGTTGGCTGTATGTCTTGCTTCACACTAATCTTTTCTTTCCTTTTGTTTACTGGCATTTATCTTTTTAATAATTACTATCTCATTGCCCAATCTGGCACTGTACACAGCAATCTTAGCCTCATGACATGTTTTCTCTTAATTAAGCTCTATATTTTTTAAGTCTTTTTGTTCTACCCCTTTTTGTCATAAATCTAGCTGAAAGTGCCCAATAATAACCAACTTGCAGCCTCAGTATTATACCATAATTTTGTTATTTCCTCTGCCAAGTTAATTAGTTCATTACTTTTAAATTCAGCTTCACTCAAATCTTTAAGACAAGGGCAGACTGCAGATAAGCTCTTTGCCAGAATGGAACATGGATGCCCTCTAGTCCAATGTCAAATAGAGTTTTCACTTTTCTCTGAAACCCTAAGAGCCCTGTCCTTATCATTCTCATTGCCATCAACATTCTGGTATTCTGAACTCTCACCAGAGTCACGCTTCAAACTCTACTTACAGCATTCCACAGCTTCTCTCACTTGAATCTCCAAACTCCTCCCACAAACAAGTTTCAGTGGCCTAAGAACCACAGGGTCAGGTTTCTGCACAGCAACAACCGTACTCTCCAGTACCAACTTTCTGTTAGCTTATGTACCACTGTGGCAGAGAACCTGACTGAAACAAATATGTGGGAGGGCAGATTTATTGGGTGCTCACAGAGAAGTTCTATCCATAGAAGCAGGGCAGGCATATGACAACGAGGCAAGTGGCAGGGCCCACGGCATACAACCTCACATTATGGTGGATCAGGAGCAGAAAGCAAACAACCAGAACCAGGGGACCAGGTAAGCTTCAAAGGCCTTCCCCAATTGTGGGGCATCACCCTGCTGCTGGACTCGCTCCGGCCGTGAGCAGGGACCATCAACCAAAGACCTGTCTTCTGGTGAGGGGGATCTGGGCACCCAGGAGCCGCACCACCCGGAAAGGAGGCTTATGCCCATGGCTGCTCTGAGAAGCCTTGAGAAAGGCGGGCTCAGAGGCTTCTGCCCATGGCAGCTCCTTGCTTTTTTTCTTCCCAGTGAAGACTCCGAGTGCTCTGCTCAAACAGCTCTTTATTTCTTCCTTGTCTGTCCCAGTCGATGGAATGGACCCAGACTGCTCCATGTATTGCCCTTATATACTCTTCTGGGGCTTGCCGGGGACCAATCAGAGGCAGTTTCCCCATGCGGGTTTCAGCCAATCAGAGGGGATAATTCAGATTTGGTTTTGTAGAAGTAGCCAATCAGGGATGGTTCCAGAACGGTCCAATCAGGAGCCATTCTGGGGTTTGGAAACAGCCAATCAGTGTCGAGGGGCCGGAGGCAAAGGAATAGATGCCAGAGCCATCTTGGGGAGCTCGATGACCCTGAGTTCCAGGATGTAGGGCAAAGGTGACTGCCTGGGGAACAAGCCTCAGTCCTCCAAGGGAGCCTAGATAGGCCCTGGGGCAAACTGCCTCTCTAGGCAGTGCCCTACACCCAATGATCCACTTCTGCAAAGCTAATATCTGCTGCCCAAAGTTCCCAGCCTCCCAAGACAGTGCCATCAGCTCAGCACCAAATATTCAAGCACATGAGCATTAAGGAACATTTTATACTCAAACCATAATACAGGGTCTCAGTGAGACCCTACCAAAGCCCTGAGAAAGCCAGTGGCCAGGACAACCTGCAGGACAAGCCGCAGCTGGCAGCCTTGCAGGGCACAATCAGAGCAGAGAAGGACAGAGCAAAGATTGATGCGTGGAGTGCTGGCAAACAGATCTCAGAGAGATGAACTTGTACTTCACATTGCACCTGTACTGAGAACATACTAGAAATGCCATGGGACTATTCCAGCTAACATCTAAAGAAGCCCACAGGCTGCAGTTAGAGCTCTTTCTTCCAATCATCTGTAGTTTCATTGAATCCCTGTTGCTTTGCTCAATCTGTTGTCACAGCAGACTTCACACAGTTCCATGCAGTGGATGTTCCCACCTTTATTCACACCTGTGACCTCCACTGGGGAAGGGGCTGGAAGTTGTCTGAGATCACAGGGCAGAGCCAGCCAGAATCAGGCTTCATTATTTTGTAGTAAGATACAAAATAACACACAAAGATCAGTAGCCTTCCTTTACACCAATACTGAACAGGAAGAAAAGAAAATCGAGGCAACAATCCCATTTACACCTAACAACAACAACAACAATCAAAAATTTAAATATTTAGTTACCAATCTAACCAAAGGCCCTGAAGATCTCTACAAGGAAAACCTCAAAAAACTAAAGAAGGAAATTGCAGAGAATACTAGAAGATGGAAGTTTCTCCCTTGTTCATAGATCAGGAGAATCAATATTGTGTAGATGGCTATATTACCAAAAGCAATTTACAGATTTAGCGCAATCTCCAATAAAGTTCCAATGACAGATTTTGCAGAAATAAGAAAAAAGTCCTAAGATTCATATGGAAGCACAAAGGATCATGTATAGCCAAAACAATCTTATGCTGCAAAAACAGTGCAGGTGGGATCACTATACCTGACTTCAGACAATACTACAGAGCTTTAATGGCAAAACAGCTTGGTACTGGCACAAAAATAGGCTTGAAGACCAATGTAACAGAATCAAAAACCCAGAGATACACCTACAAAACTACAGCCACCTGATTTTTTACAAAGGGGCTAAGGACATTCAATGAAGAAAAGATAGCCTCTTCAACAAATGGTACTGGGAAAACTGGATATCCATTTGCAAAAAAACTGAAAATAGACCCATATATCTCAACTTACACAAGAATCAATTTGAAATGGATGAGACCTCAACATAAAACTGGAAACCTTAAAACTACTAGAAGAGAAGATAGGAAACACACTCTAACACATAGGCATAGAAAAGTATCCTTAATAAGACTCCGGTTGCCCAGGAAATCACACCAAGAATTAACAAATGAGATTACAAGAAATTAAAAAGTTTCTTTTACAGCAAAGGAAACAATCAACAGAGTTAAGGGAGAGCCTACAGAATGGGAAATAATCTGCATCCTACACATTGGGCAGAGAACTAATTTCAAGAATATACAAATAATTTAAGAAAACAAATACAAGGCCAAGAGCAAGAACACAAATAATAACAAATGCTGGCAAGGATGCAGAGAAAAAGGAACACTTCTACCCTTCTGTGGGATTATAAAGTAGTTCAACCACTTTGGAAACCAATATGAAGATACCTTAGAAATCTAAGAATAGAACTACCATATGACCCAATGATACCACCCCTGGGAATATACCCAAAGGATGGTAAGTCATCATACCACAGGGACATCTGCATTTCCATATTTATTGCAGCACTCTTCACAATCAGAAGAGTATGGAATCAACCAAGATGTCCATTAACAGAGGAATAGATTTTAAAAAGTTGTGGTATATATACACAGTAGAATAGTATTCAGCAATGAAAAAGAATGAAGTAATGTCATTTGCAGCAAAACAGAAGGAAGTGAAGAATATTACCCTAAGTGAACAAACCCAAGCCCAAAAAGAGAAGTACCATATGTTCTCACTTGTAGCTGGGAGTTAAAGCTAACTTAAAGAAAGAAAAAGAAACTATAAATATGTAGATATATTTAAAAAGCACAATCAGGTTCCCTTGTTGTTGTTAGGTGCCGTGGAATCGGTATCCGACTCATAGCGACCCTCACAGGGTTTTCAATGGCTGACTGTCTCGGGATTGCCTTGGGAGTGGATTGCTAGGCCCTTCTCCCATTTCTGAGGTGCTGGGAATTGAACTTGGGTCCTCAGAGACTGCAGCGCAGCGCTCTACCAACTGAGCTAAATCCCAGCCCAGGTTTACCTAAGAAGGGAAAATATAAGTAAAGTAGAGAGAAGCAGGAAGGGATGTGGCACCAGGGAGCAAAGATTGTGGAAGGGAAGAAGAGGAGGGGAAATCATACAGAGGGTTAAAAAGGGAGAGAGGACAATCTCAAGTTTCATGATGCAACCTCACAAGTACATGGGAAAAATGGGCATAGAACCCATAATTACATATAATTTTTACCACATATTAATCAGAGTGTTTTATAAATTATGTAAGCTGCTGCACATATAACCAAAATGACATAATAGGTGCACAATGGAACTAGCAAAAGCCTTACAACTCTGTACACTGCTAACATTTATTAATTTTTTAAAAAATATTTAAATACACTGCTAACATTTATTAATTTTTAAAAAAAAATTTTTAAAAAGAAGTAATAAATTCAGCAAGGTTGCAGGTTATAAAATAAGTAGAATTTCTACATACTACACAAAAAATAAACCAGGAATCCAACTCCATTTATAATAGTTACAATAAATAAGTAAAAATACTTAGGAATAAGTTTAACTAAGAAGGTAAAAGATCTACTGAGTGAAAACTATAAACATTGATGAAAGAAAATGGAAAGGTCACAAATAAATGGAAAGATAGCCATGTTTATGGATTGAAAGAGTTAATATTGTCAAAATATCTATACTACTCAAAATAATCTACAAATTCAATATAATTCTTATCAAAACGCCAAAGGTAGCCAGGCACTGTGGTACATGCATGCAATCCCAGCAACTCAGGAGTCAGAAGCAAGAGGATCACAAGTTTTGAGGCCACAGGCAGCCTGAGCAACTTAGCAAGACCTTCTGTCAAGGAAAAAATTAAAAACAGGGCCTGGGATGTGGCTCAATGGTAGAGCATTTGCCTAGCATGTGCAAGGCCCTGGGTTTAACTGTCAACACTGAAGAACATTAAAAACAAATTTAAAAATCTCTAGATCCATTTTAGAAAAAACAATCCTAAAATTCATATAAAACTACAAAATACCTGGAATAGCCAAAGCAATCTTGAGCAAAAGGAAAAAAGCTAGAAGCATCCCACTACCTGACTTCAAAGTATACTACCAATCTACAGTAATCAAAACAGCATGGTACAGGCACAATGGCCAACAGAAAAAGGACCCAAGTGGCTCTCTTGAGCCACAAGAGCCAAAAGGCAGGCTTTAGGACCAGTCAAGCCCACCCAGGTCCAGCCTCAGAAGCCCCAGATTTGAGCAAGGCACGAGAAGCCCTTTGAAGAACACCCAGCCTGCCCCACGCCACCCCCACACTGGCCACCGGTACTGGTTGGCACCTGTCTTTGCCAACATGGCTCATGATTCCTTGAGTAAACAGACAGGCAAGTCAAGGCCCTTCCCTGGCAACTCTGTTCACTGTAGTCATGCCAGGCAAAGCCTTGGCCATGTTTTCGTAGAGCCAAGATTCCAAAGAGCATGGCTTTGTCCACACGGCTGGAGAAGTTCATGAGGCTCTGAGCAATCAGCCAGGGCCAGCTTTTGTGGTCGGCACTAAGAGCTGTTGTGGTCGGGGCTAAGAGACAGCGGGACTCAGAGCAACACGTCCATGATAGTATGATTTCAGAGCAGGAATGGTCATTTTTGATGGGCTTCAGCCACAAGCTCCAGCCAGGATTTGGGGTGACTCCCTGAAAGACCAGCAAATCTTTATTGATCGAGACTCAGACACAGCTGTGTCTTGTCCAGCAGCCAGGTAGGAAGCTGGCCGGATAGCCCTGCCTGTAAGAGGACAGCTGGGCTCAAAACCCACACGCAGGTCTCACTCACGTGAAGTCCAGCAGCCAGAGCCTCATGGGCCTACGCCAGTGATTCAGAGAACCGTGAGAAATGACTCAGAGGTGCTCATGAAGAATGCTCTTTGATTCTTTTTAGGGGCTTCTTGTTGTTGTTAGGTGCTGTGAGTCAGTGTCCGACTCATAGTGAAAAACTATTGTCAGTGCTTCTCTGCTATTCATAGGGTTTTCAATGGCAGATTTGTTTTTGGTTTTGTTTTGTTTTGTTTTTTGGTGGGGGGAGCAGATTGCCGAGTTCTTCTTCCAAGCCTACAATATGTGGTGTTCCCAGGTGGTCTCCCATCCAAGTACTAACCAGGCTCAACCCTGCTTAGCTTCTGAGATCTGACGGGATCAGATGCCACAGTGGTACCACTGCAGGCTTTTAGGAGCTAAGAGATATCAAGTATTGTCCACATAGGATCCAGTGTTTCGTGGTCACCAATCACCAAGGGGATAAAATAGCCACAATTTTAGTAACATTTTCCTTGATTAATTCCTTAAGATGTCCCAGCTGCTGTGCCAGGCTCACAGTATTACCCAGTCCTCATAGCGACACCATGAGGCAGGGGCAATCTGGAGTTCAGAGAAAAGTGAGAGAAGGCAAGTAACAAGGCCAGAAGCTGGCAATGACAACGCAAGAGGCACACCCTCTCCTTTAACTCCACATTTGGAAATAATTCCAAACATACAGAAAAGTTACAAGACTAAGAATGGTATAAAGGACACCCATATTCATCCATTCATTCTCTCTCTCCACAAGCACACATATATGCATGCACATGTGTGTATGTATGTGTAGGTGTATATTTTTCCAGAATATTTTGGGTAAATTTTATACATCATATCACTCTACTTTTAAATATTTCAATGTATAGTTCTAAGAATTTGAGATCGTTTTTCCATAAAGCTATCAAACTTCAAAAAATTTAGCATGGGTACAATACTTTTATCTGAAGGACTATCCACATTCCAATTTTGCCTATTGTCTCCATAATGTCTTCTACAGCACATGTTTATTTCATAAAGGACCCAGCTCTGCACTTAGTAAGTCATGAAGGATGACATTCTGGACTTCCAGTGGGTCACCCCAAATTCAGGAAGGAGCTTGCTGCCAAATCTCTCTAAGAAGGACCACCTCCTTCTCTGAAATCACAGTATTACAGATGCCATGTCTCTTTGTTGTTGTTGTTGTTAGGTGCCGTCGAGTCGGTATCCGACTCATAGCGACCCTCTGTACAACAGGGGAAACACTATTGTCAGTGCTTCTCTGCTGTTCATAGGGTTTTCAATGGCAGATTGATTTTTGGGAGGGGGTTGCCAGGTCCTTCTCCCAAGCCTACAGCTTCTGGTGTTCCCAGGCGGTCTCCCAT
>VMDO01000291.1:59969-145814 GCA_007922755.1 Pedetes capensis | reverse complement strand
CCATGTCTCTTTAGTCTCCTCTAATAGGTAGCATACCTGCAGCCATACCACTATGGCCTCCGATCTCATCAGATCTCAGAAGCTAAGCAGGACTGGGCCTGGTTAGTACTTGGATGGGAGACCACCTGGGAACACCAGGTACTGTAGGCTTGGGAGAAAGACCTGGAAACCTACTCCCAAGAAACAATCAATCAGCTGTTGAAAACCCTATGAATAGCAGAGAAGCACAAGCAATAGTGTTTCGCCTTTTATACGTAGGGTTGCTATAAGCTGGATACCCATTTGACAACACGTAACAACAACAGCAATAGGTAGTATGCTTTGGCTTTTATGACATTTACATTTTTAGGGAACACAATCCCCATTGTCACTAAATGATGTCAACATATATATGGAAAAAAGATAAATTTGATCCCTACCTCACACCATACACAAATATCAAATATAGATAGACTGCAAATCTAAAAGTGAAGAGTAAGGCAAAAAAACTTTTGAAAGAAAACACAAGATGGCTTCATTGGTGTGTGGCACACTGGCAGAGAAGAGCTGGAAGGCAACACTCAGCTGCACCCTTCTCCTTCCACATGTGATCTTGTGGTCTCTCCACATAGCCTCTCTATCAGAGTAGTTGAACATATTACGTGATGACCCAGAACCACAAGAAAGTATTCCAAGAGATTGAGACAGAAGCTGAAGGTTACTTATGACTTAGATGTGGAAGCCCCAGAAAAGCACTTTTTCTACACTGTATTGGTCAAGGAAGTCACTAAGACATGCCAAGATTCATAAGGAAAAGAGGAATAGATTGATCTCTTGACAGAGCCACAGCATGCTCTCAGAGCATGTCTCAGAGGGACAGAAGAAATGGATGGCAGCCATCTTGTCTACCCTCCTGCCCCTCACTCATGAAAATTACATTTGGTTCCCCTCGGATGCCCTTGAAATTCTGTATGCCTTCATTTAAATCAGTCATGGTAGAGATGAAGGCCCTTAGATGTCATTCCTCAAGGGCAGCCCCTCCCAATCTGGAGACCTATGAACTAAAGGGACAAGTTACCCCCGTCAACACACCCACACAATAAAAATGGGTGAAATGTGCATAATTTAACACTATGGATTTAACTCCTTGGAATAATTTTCTATAATTTAACTCCTTGGAATAATTCTCCATGGCCCTTGCTCTTTCTTTCAAGATATTAACTCTGCCCCATAAACTACCCTTCCTTTTCTATAACAAATGCCTCATGTCTGTGGCTGAGTATGTTTTTAGCCTGTTTCCTACCTGCAAGTGGTTGGGAGTTCAAAGGCCTTTCATTATTGTATACTGTCTTCTTTCTCCCAGACCAAGCCGACATATTGTCTTAATTGTGAATTTCATATGAACTAATCCATACTCTTCCCCATTAGAATAAAGGCCATACCACCAATGTTTTCAAGAAAAGTTTTTCTATGTCTTTGGCTTCCTCTCAAAACACTATGGAACGCTGACCTTAAGACCCTTAGAGAGACTTTTGACTGACAGGGTAGTTCTCTAAGGTGACACCTTAGACACTCATGAGATGTTTGTACTGGCTTTTACTGTGCCATTCTGCACATAGCTCTGCTTAGAAACCTTTTCTCTTTTTTTCCCTTTATTGGTACACGTTGGCGGGATACAGAGTAATACAGCATTGGCTTTTTCCATTTTGCAACTATTATATCACTTTTGGTTACACTTTTATCAACTTTCAAGGTGTATAGAACCTTTTGACTAATATGTAGTAAAACTCACATGCATATTTGGGTTATAGTCTCTCATTTTTCCCATGTACTCATGAAGTTGCATCATTTACATTGAGATTATCCTCTCCCCCTGTATCCCTCTACGTGGATACCCTCCCCACCCCACCTTCCGCAATCTTCGCTTCCCTTTGTTGGTTCCCTCCCTCCTTCTTTCTACTCTTTCTATTGTCCCACACTGTTTCTTAACTTGGGAATCTTGGAGAGGCTGGGAAGGAGAAACCATATTATTTTTCAAACCCAGTAAGTCCTGGCTCTTTGATATTTGCCAAAATTTTTAAGCTCACCTCGCTTACCTATGTCCTCTCACGTGAGCAGGAAGAAGAGACAGACAATGTGTTCCGAAGCCTTCCTGGAAACCCCATTAGCTCTGTCCCCTGTTTGTTTGCCCTATTTCCTACATCTGTGTCTGCACAGGTGTCAGTATTGCTAAACTTTCTGTAACCATATGTCAAGGATTTTTTTCCTCCAGCTGCTACCAGTTCCACACTCTCCTTTCAACTCCCCCAGTGGCCTCCTAGCAGATCACAGACTTCTACACAGAGTCCCCGTAAGCCCTTTCCAACTCCATTTCCCACCTGATCACAAAACCATTGCCCCCTTTTGGTTTCAACATGCAGCATCCTGCTTCTGTTGGTGCTGTTAGGTGCCGTCGAGTCGGGTCCGACCCATAGTGACCCTCATAGGATTTTCAATGGCTGATTGGGGATTGTTTGGGGGAGTGGACCGCCACATCCTTCTCCAATTTTCACAGTGCTGGGAATCGAACTCGGGTCCTTAGAAAGTATGGAGCAGCACCCTACCAACTGAGCTAAACCCCAGCCCACCCTGCCTCTAGGTATGGAAATCTAACTATTATAGCCGCCTAATAAGTAATACAAAAATTTACCAGCAATTTTTATTGCTTTGGGTTCTATGGGATGGGAAGTCAGAGAAGACACAGTGAAAAATGGTTTGTCTAGCCGGGTGCAGTGGTGCACACCTGTAATCCCAGTGGCTTGGGAAGCAGAGGCAGGAGGATCGCAAGTTCGAGACCAGATGCAGTCAGCGTAATTTAGCGAGACCCTGTCTCAAAAAGTTAAAAAATGGCTGGGGGGCTCAGCTCAGTGGTCCAGCACTTGCAAAGCATTCAAGCGTGAGGCCCTGGGTTCAACCCCCAGTACCACACACACAAAAAAAAGGTTTGTCTTTATTCCATAATGGCTAGGATCTCAGCTAAAGGCTTTTAGTAAAGAGCTCCCATACAGAGGAGATATGTAAACAAAATATAGAACAAAGTGAAAATAGTTACTGATATAAAATAATGAAGGACATTATGAATAACTCTCTGTTATTTAACCTGAAAATCTTGTTGTTAGGTGCTGTTGAGTTGGTATCTGACTCATAGCGACCCTCATAGGGTTTTCAATGGCTGACTGTTTCGGGATTGCCTTAGGAGTGGGTTGCCAGGTCCTTTTCCCATTTTTGTGGTGCTGGGAATTGAACTCGAGACCTCAGAGACTGCAGTGCAGCACTCTACCAACTGAGCTAAATCCCAGCCCTGAAAATTTAGATGAAATAAATTTTTAGCTGTAAATTCCAAAATTGGCTTAAAGAATAGAAAACTTGGGAAGACCCGTAAGTGTTAACAAAACTGAAGTGCCCCCCACTGTGACCGTGGTTGCAGGCCCTACTTCCCTCTTTTCCTATGAAAATAGCATTGTCCAACGTGGGTGGAAACAGCATTGTCCAACGTGGATGGAAACAATGCTGCTGTCAACCCATCGAGAGCAGAGGACTCTGGCTGGTCATTCACAGTGTCCATCCTTCCAGACATCGTGACTGGTCCAAGTAGGAAGGATCATGTCCAGAGGCCTTTGGGGCACTGATATAAATATCGAGAAAAGGTGAATTTCTTTCCTTTTGCTATTAAATAACCATTTACAACCAAATAAGGAGTTTCAGTGACCACCTTGGTTCCTACTGTAGACAGAAGAAAATAAGAAAGCAAAGAAAGGAGAACTGAGAACATTTTTTTAAAAAAGAAGAAAGAGATCTAGTGATTGACCTGGGACACCTGGAGCAAGCCATGCCTGATGTCCTTTCCACTCTTTGGAACTCTTATTCATGGAACCCAATGAATATTGTTTTTGCTTTAAAATACTTTGTGTTTGATGTTGTTGTCGTTAGGTGCCATCGAGTCGGTATCCTACTCATAGCGACCCTCATAGGGTTTTCAATGGCTGACTATTTCGGGATTGCCTTGGGAGTGGATTGCCAGGTCCTTCTCCCATTTTTGCGGTCCTGGGAATTGAACTCGGAACCTCAGAGACTGCAGCGCAGCGCTCTACCAACTGAGCTAAATCCTAGCCCTTGTGTTTGATGTGGGTCCCCTATAATCAAAAAAGAACTGATGAATAAAAATACAGGAAAGGGCGAAAGGGCCAAGCTTCAGAGTTGAATGGTCTTAGATTTGAGTCATAAAGACAGCTTATTTCATCTCCATTTGCCTCAGTTTCCTTATAAAAAGAGTGACAAGAGTCCATTCACACATTCACTGTGAAGGTGGAATGAGATGACCCACGCATGGCTGGTGTTATTCCTTGCCTGAGCCCCCCTTGATGGCAGCCCCGCCCGCAGCGAGGCACCTGGTTTGCACAGGTGTCTGTCTTGGCGTTTACTGAGCACACCTGCCACTCTTCTGCCAGCTGCCACACACTGAAGCAACTCCAGCCACGTTTTGACGTCGGGAATTGAACACAGAGGAAAGTCAATCCGCAGCATTGATAGAACGCCTCCCATTGGTTCATGGTTGAGGGGCGGGGACCACCAAATGGCTAAGGCCACTGGCCGCCCTCTAACCATTAACCAGCAGGGTCGCTAGCAGACAAGATTTAGCAGGCAGCGCCCCCGGGGCTGACTGTCTGCAGGCTGGGATCCTGGGGAGCAGCCGCAGCGAGCCACAGCCAGCAGGGACAGCCTGAGTCTGCTGCACCCCGAGAGTGAGTGACCCCCAGAGAACCTCCCAGCCTCCTGCCCCTGCCCAGGCTCCAGGGCGCAGCAAAGGCTGCCATTTGCTTGCTTGTTTGCATTTCTAACCTGGACATTGACCCTTAAGACCAGGCCAGCAACAGAGGCATCCCAGCCCCACAGTCTGTGGGGCCCCCGCTGAGGTTGCGCCTCCCCCTGGGCTCTGCCTTGCAGGGGCAGTAGCTAAGCGCTCATCCCCCATCCTGCACAGTTGATGCTCCTTTGCCCCAGCAGTAGGTGCAAGGTGGGCGTCTGAGCTGTGCCCAAGGAGGACACCGGCCGGAGCAAGAGGCACAGAGGGAGAGCCCGGCTCTCTGTAGGGTACTCTACAGTCCCGGCACAGAGTAGGGCTCAGCAAACCAGGGGACTGTCATGACCTCCCCTCCCTTGCCTCCCTGTCCCACCCCAATCTGCAACAGGGAAAAAGGTTGGTGTTTCCTGGCAGAGCCTCAGATGGTGCTGTGGCTGAGATCAGCTTAAGGCTGGGGGCAGGGCTGTCACCATGGACCGGGTCACAAGGACACCCTGGGCCACATTGTTGTTGTTAGGTGCTGTCGAGTCGGTATCTGACTCATAGCGACCCTCATAGGGTTTTCAGTGGCTGACTGTTTTCAGGATTGCCTTGGGAGTGGATTGCCAGGTCCTTCCCCCATTTTTGTGGTGCTGGGAATTGAACTCGGGACCTCAGAGACTGCAGCGCAGCTCTCTACCCACTGAGCTAAATCTCAGCCTATTAGTGAGGATCAAACTTGCCAGTGGGCACTAGGGAGCCACTGAAAGTTCTGCTTCTACATAGCTGTGTCCCGGCTTTGTTTCCGTCACTAACCACAATTTATATCTTTGCACGTTGTGTGCCCCAAAACATAGACTAATAATCACTTTTTATACGTTTGTCTTATAAATCACATAGAATGTAAAATAAGGAATTACAAACTAAAACTACAACACTAGCGTTGCTAATGGCCCCACACTGTCCTTCCCCAGATTATCTTCATTCCTTCATCCAGCCTCAGGTTACTGTCCAGCGTCTTTCATTTCAGTCTGAAATGAAATGTCTTTTATTTCTTGCAGGATACGTATTGTGGTAACCAGCTCGCTCTCTTTGTCTGGGAAGGTCTTGATTGCTTCCTCACTTTTGAGGGACAGTTTGGCCAGAGGTAGCACTCTTGGTTGAAAGGTTTTGTTTTGCTTTAAGTATTTTGAATGTGTCAGTTAGACAGATATTCAACCTCGCTGAGCTTCTGGCTGCTTAAAATCAGGTTAATAATATTTACTTCATGATTGTTTTGGTGAAGGTTGTTGTTGTTGGATGCCGTCCAGTCGGTATCTGACTCATAGTGACCCTGCGTACAACAGGTGAAACACTATTGTCAGTGCTTCTCCACTGTTCATAGGGTTTTCAATGGCTGATTGATTTTTGGGAGTGGGTTGGCGGGTCCTTCTCCCATTGGTGAAGGTTAGATGAGAGAATATAAACAAAATACCTAGACCAGTGCCAGGTACTTTGTAGGTCTTTGATTGCTGTTGTTGTTGTTGTTGTTAGGTGTTGTTGAGTCGGTATCCAACTCATAGTGACCCTCATAGGGTTTTCAATGGCTGACCATTTTTTCCGGATTGCCTTAGGAGTGGATTGCCAGGCCCTTCTCCCATTTTTGCGGTGCTGGGAATTGAACTCAGGACCTCAGAGACTGCAGCGCAGCGCTCTACCAACTGAGCTAAATCCCAGCCCCCTTATTTGATTGCAGTGAGTATAAATCATGCGTTCAAATGAGGATCCTGAAGCCCAGAGCCCTGCTGTGACTTGCCCCTGGTCACACAGCCCTCAAGGAAGCCACCAGGGCAGGTCTTTTGCCTCCTCCTCTGGCACCATGCCCCCCAAGTCAGGGTCACCCTGGGGTGTAACCGGCATTCTTGATTTGGCAGGCCCTGACCGTATCGGACAATGCTACTTTCCCTGTACACCTGTCTCGTCTGGCTTTCCGCCAGTGGCCTCTGGGCCATCCAAGCTCAGGACCTCGATACCATTGTCCGAACCAGAGGCCCCCAGCAGGACCTGGCCCCAGTCAATGTTGACTTTGCCTTCAGCTTGTTTCAGCACCTCATGGGCTTGGCTCCCGACACGAATATCTTCATCTCCCCCGTGAGCATCTCCACGGCTCTGGCCATGCTATCCCTAGGGGCCTCTGGCCGCACACAGACCCAGCTCCTCCAGGGCCTGGGCTTCAACCTCACCGAGACATCGGAGCATGAGATCCACCAGAACTTCCAACACCTGCACCGCCACCTCACAGAGTCGGACACCGGCTTGGAAATGACCACGGGCAGCGCCTTGTTCCTCAACCGGAGCCTGCAGGTGCTGGGATCCTTCCCAGAAGCTGCCAATCGCTACTACAACTCAGAGGCCCTGGCTGCAGATTTCCAGGACCCGGCT
Source organism: Pedetes capensis (assembly GCA_007922755.1). NCBI lineage: Eukaryota > Metazoa > Chordata > Mammalia > Rodentia > Pedetidae > Pedetes > Pedetes capensis. The sequence goes on along the minus strand of VMDO01000291.1, from coordinate 138,595 downwards.
GGTGCCAGCAGGCAGATCAGCGAGTACATCAGGAACAAGACACAGGGGGAAATCGCAGACACCGTCTTAGACCTGGCCGGCCCAGCCAGCCTCGTCCTGGTCAACTTCATCTTCTTCAAAGGTACCCTTCCCTCCCCAGCCTGTGCCGGCAAGGCCTCCACCGCCATTGCCTAGAATAGCAACGGCCCTCAAAATCCAGGGCACGCTTTGAGGCAAAGCCTTTGATTTCACAAAGCCCATTCACACCTGAGTCTCGTCTTTCCCGCAGTGCGGCTGAGAAGGTGGCATGAGAGCGTTTTACAAAATTCAAAGTGACACCATTAGAGTCGAGCACCATGGTTCAGTTCTGGGAGTTTGGTTCTAGACCTACCCTTGTCACCATGACACTCTGCCTCGTTGTTGTTGTTGTTAGGTGCCATCGAGTCGGTTTTCAACTCATAGCGACCCTGTGTACAACAGGTGAAATACTATTGTCAGTGCTTCTCTGCTGTTCATAGGGTTTTCAATGGTGGATTGATTTGGGGGACTAGGTTGCTGGGTCCGTCTCCCAAACTCTGCCTCATGGGCTACAGATACTGACCAAGTATCAGCAGCGAGGCTAGCACGAGGCCGGGGGCTGGAAACCCAGGCTTCAGCCCGACACAGTCTCCCTCGGGATCTGCACGATGCCCCAAAGCCTTCCCACACACTCAGTGCACGGTTCACAGCCAGTGCTCACCAGGTCCCGCCCTGACCGGACTTCAGGCCCCACCAGTGTGAACCTGGGGGCTGGGATTTAGCTCAGTTGATAGAGTGCCTCTCTGCAGTCTCTGAGGTCCCGAGTTCGATTCCCAGCACCACAAAAACAAGGATATGGCAACCCACTCCCGAGGCAATCCCGAAATAGTCAGCCATTGAAAACCCTATGAGGGTCGCTATGAGTTGGACACGACTCGATGGCACCTAACAATAATAGTGTGAACCTGAGCTTCCCAAAGCGCTGTCCATAAGCATCTCCAGGGAGACTGGTTACAAATATAGATTCCAGAGCCCACGCCAGGGAACCGCAGCAAAACCTCGGTGCGAGAGCCCCAGGTTGTGCAGTTTTAATCAGTGCTCCCCCTCTAGCACCTGCATGGTAATTTTTATGAGCAGGCAATTTGGAAAGATACCGCCCTGAACATAAAATCTAAACCCCCTCCAGAACAGTCGTTCCCAATGGAAGAGTGGCCAACCCACCTTCCTGGGGACGGCAGACAATGCCCGGAGCATTTTTGGTTGTCACAACCAGGGTTGGGGTGGGATGTGCTGTTGACGTCTAGGGAGTAGAGGCCAGGGAGGCAGCTAAACATGCAGAGGACAGCTGCCCCCGGTGATGTCACCCCAAATGCTCACAGTGCCAAGGTTGAAAGCCCTGGCCCAGGTCCCCAGGTCCCCTGGCTCTTCTGTCCTCTCTAGCTTCATCCCTCAGCATTTTCTCCCCTCCAGGCTCCCAAAACATCACTCACACGCACGCGCATGCGCACACACACCCACACATACACTCTCCAACCACACCAAGTTCCTCCCCTGCCCTTGAACACCCCTGTCTCCATTAGAGTCAGCTTGAGCCTCCTAAAGGCAGCTGTGACAAATTACTCCCAACTGGAGTGTTTTTAAAACAGCACAGATTTATCATCGGGCAATTTTGGAAGGGGAGAGTCCAAAGTGGGTCACACTGTTTGGAATGATAAGCTCCGCGCAGACGAGGTGCAGGGGATGCTTGGCAATCAGGCCAGTTTTGGTTGGGTCTGAGGAGCAATTTTCCCCTGGGAGGGGTGACTAGTACTGCAAAGCCCCAAGGCAAACAAACAGCTGTGTGATGATCCGACCAGCCGGCGTGGGGGCCGGACCCTGAAGATCTCTCCCATGGTGAGCTTGCAGCCAGGAAGAGCAGTCTGCAATGCCTTCATTCCAGATGGCAGGCTCAGGCGCCTCCTCCAGGGTCCAGCCAGGCTGTGGGGGTGGAGACAGCATGGGTGGTCCATCCCCCCAAACCAGCCCCTCCCCCTTCCCATTAGGACCTTGAGTTCAAGGCTTGGATCCAGCACCCCTTCCAGAACTCTCAGAGCTGGGCCCCTCTCCAGGCCAGGGTGTCAAGGTGAAGTCTGGCTGAAGTGAACCCTGTCCCCAGGTCCCCCACTCTCTTAGTGTCTCCCCTCTTCTGTATTTGGAAGCCAATTGCAGAATCATGGCTGATCCTCAGCCCATCCAAGCAGTGGAGGAGGGACAGGCTTAAGCCGCTTTGGGCCCTCTGGCAGCTCAAGTAGGGACATTCCAGGTGTGCAGCAGCGGCCAGGCAGCGTCTTCCCACCAGCGCGTCCGTGCAGCCCGCCAAGCTGCCTTCTGCTTCCTACCCTAGGATCCTGACTCCCGCTCACTGTCTCCCACCTCTTCCCAGGCATATGGGAGCACCCCTTCCTCCCGGACAACACCCGAGAGAGTGACTTCCACGTGAACGAGACGACCACTGTGACAGTGCCCATGATGTTCCAGTCTGGCAACATCGGTTACCTTCGTGACCCGGTGCTCCCCTGCCAGCTAGTGAAGCTGAACTATGCGGGCAACGGGTCAGTCTTCTTCATCCTTCCAGACATGGGGGAGATGGACACGGTCATCTCTGCACTGAGTAGGGACACCATTCAGAGGTGGTCCACGTCGCTGACCAAACGGTAAGCCCTCCGGCCAGGGGCTTGGTTGCTGCTCCCAGAAAGCGAGACAGGTGGAACCTGGGTACATCTGGGCTTCCTTCTTCCCCCAGCCTCGCTCTCCAGGGCTCACTATTCTCCTGCCTGCTAGGTCCCCCTAGGCTGTGAGGTTCTCCAATATAGAGGTTACACTTATTTATCCACCCGTCAGTCAGCACAGAGGTGCTCTGGAACATTCCACAAAGTGAGGTCCCCTTTTCCTGGAAGTTTTGTAGCCACTCCTATATTACCATATTTTTGCATCAATATTTTTTTTGTGTGTGTGGCACTGGGGGTTGGACCCAGGGCCTTGCGCTTGCATGCTCTGCAAGTGCTGGACCACTGAGCTACACCCCCAGCCCATTTTTTACTTTTTGAGACAGGGTCTCGATAAGTTACACAGACTGCCTTGGGTCTCGAACTTGCGATCCTCCTGCCTCGGCCTCCCAAGCTGCTGGGATTACAGGTGTGCGCCACTGCGCCTGGCTGCATCAGTTTCTTGAAGTGAGCTCACCAACTCCCCAGCTCGTCACCTATCCATTTTGTTATCTTGCTGGCTGGAAACCAAACCTTGCAATAGATCTCCCAGGAATGGTCTCCTAGAATGGTTCTTAAGCCACTTAGGGGATCTAACTCTTCTTCCACCTGCCAGTCAATCAATCTGTAAATAAGTAAGAAAGTGACAAATGAATGAGTAAAAGAGAGCAAGGCTGGCGGGCGGGGGGGCGGGGGGTGGTCAGAAGACCTGCCAATGGATTCCCTCTCTCTCTGACCTCCAGCCCAGGCTTGGGGCTGTGCAGAGCTGGCACTCAGCGGGGACTGGCTGAAGGTATGAACTAGTGATCATGGAATTAATGAGCAAACAACTCATTTTCCCCAGGCACCTCTGGGTTACAGGGCAGTGGGAATTATCATCAGCCGGTGCCCCGCGCTGCTTCTCTCCTCAGAGGAAGTAGATTTTCTTGAGCTCATGGCCCTCCCTTCTGAGGAGACTTACGTTCTGTTCTGATTCTGTGCAGGGGAAAAACACCAGGCAACATGGCACCTGGTGGCAGGTGGGGTGATGCAGACCCAAAGGGCAGAAGGGCCCCAGGGGAGGGAGCAGGCGCATGGATCTGGAGACGTTCAGGCTGTGGTGGCGCATTTCATTCATTGGCCCATTCTGCAGTCATTTATGGAAGCACCTGCTGTGTAGTATGCGCTAGGCTCAGGCCAACAGAATGCTGAATGGAAAAGACAGAGACCTTAGAGAAGAGAAAACAGCTTGTGGGGGAATTCAGGGTAGCAGAGTGAGGTGAGTTTGGTCAGCGCAAGAGAGGGCTGCGAAACGCTACTGGGTGGAGGGTAGGAAGGCTGGCTGTGCACAGGGGCGGACCTGCGAAGCAGGCCGCTGTCCTCTGCACCACCCTAAGCTCCAGTGGAGGCTCCAGCAGGAGGATGTAGCCCAAGCGCATGCACCAATGGGTGGGGCCCCAACCAAGTCCAGAGGCTGTGCCCCAAGCACCAACCAAGTAGGGCAGCGACAGTGAAGGAGCAAATTCTGTTTGGATAAACTTCGTGATCCAAGAACTTTGAGTAGCGGGAAGGGAAAGATGAGCAAAGGCTGATCTGTGGGTACTGGGTGACCGGTCAATGGGAGCAAGAAGGTCTGGTGTACTGTTGCAAAGCAGAGTTACTACAGGTAACGGTGATGCACTGTATATTTCAAAAAGCAGAAGGGAGGATTTCGAGTGTTTACGCCATAAAGAAATCATAAATTTTAGAGGAAACAGATGTTTACCCTGGTGTTAACATTACAGAATGTATGCATGTATTAAAACATCATATGTTGTCATTAGGTGCCGTCAAGTCAGTGTCTGACTCATAGCAGCCCTACATACAACAGGCGAGAAACCGTATTGTCAGTGCTTCTCTGCTGTTCATAGGGTTTTCAATGGCTCCTTGTTTTTTGGGAGTGGGTTGCCAGGTCCTTCCCCCAAGCCTACAGCACCTGGTGTTCCCAGGCGGTCTCCCATCCAAGTACTAACCAGGCCCGATCCTGCTTAGCTTCTGAGATCTGATGGGATCAGACACCACAGTGGTACAGTTGCAGGCCTAAAACATCATATGATGCCTCCAAAATATGTGCCATTTTTATATTTTTATGTTTACGTTTTAGAAATATATTTTTTTTTTTTGCTGACACTCTGAGTAGCTGAGGAGCTCCTGCAAAGCACACAATTGGCAGGCAGCAGAATTGCGAAGAAACTTGGACCACTCTGCCATTTTCTGCCTGAGTAGCGGGAAGGGAAGGATGGGCAGAGGCTGATCTGTGGGTACTGGGTGACCGTTCAATGGGAGCAAGAAGGTCTGGTGTGCTGTTGCAAAGCAGGGTGACTACAGGTAACGGTGATGCACTGTATATTTCAAAAAGCACAAGGGAGGAGAAAATCTAGAGCAGAAAGGGAGCAGAAAATCTAGAAAAGAGTTCTGTACGTTTATTCCATACGTAGGCTCTGAGTTTTATGGTCTGCAGTTGTTTTTATTGTGAATTACACCCTCCTATAGAGTTGTTCGGTGCTGGGTGCTTCTGCAGGGGTTACTCAATTCTGTGAGTGGATGTGGAAGTCCCTGGGAGTCTGACCTCATCCTTGCAGTGAAGGGTGGAGCAGTCAGCTCTGCTTGTCCCAGAGATCCCATGCAGCTGTTGGGGGGACACAGTTCCCCAAATGTCCCAACCTACAAAATGGGAGAAAGGGAGACAGAGAGGGGGAGAGGCAGAAAGTGGGAGAAGAAGGAAGAGAGAGAGAGATTTGGGACTTATTTACTTATTTACCAGCTCTTCACCCTTCTAACTATATTCCCATAGGCACCCCACCCCATAAATGGAACCTATAATTTAGGTATAATGCCGCCAGGGGGCGATACAACACCACAATTCAAACTAAATTCTGGACTCTTCTGTTGAAAATGAAGCGAAGGATAATAATTTCTTCCCCCCCCCCCCAAAAAATTCTCTATGAAAATATATTAGCATGGAAAACACTAATCACGATCCCATGCCCGCAGTCCCATCGCCTGGTTCTCAAAGAGCTGCTACACAAGCGACAGGCAGGAAATGGCAGAGTGGTCCAAGTTTCTTCGCAATTCTGCTGCCTGCCAATTGTGTGGCTTTGGGGGAGCTCCTCAGCTACTCAGGCTGGGATTTAGCTCAGTTGGTAGAGTGCCGCGCTGCAGTCTCTGAGGTCCCGAGTTCGATTCCCAGCACCGCAAAAATGGGAGCAGGACCTAGCAATCCACTCCAAAGGCAATCCCGAAACAGTCAGCCATTGAAAACCCTATGAGGGTCTCTATGAGTCGGATACCGACTCGAAGGCACCTAACAACAACAACAACAACAACCTCAGCTACCCAGAGTGTCAGTCTTTCCATCTGGAAATGTTCATTCCAACTCCGTAAGGCTGTGTGTGTGTGTGTGTGTGTGTGTGTGTGTGTGTGTGTGTGTGTGTGTTGATCACCTGGGAGAGAAGGTAAAGGGCCCAAGTGGACTGTGGGGTGTCCGTTTGGCGGATGTTACTCTTGGTGGCGTTTCCTCACTATCTTAGTCACCCCTTTCCTTGCTGTGACCGAACACCTAAGGACAGCTTAAGGGAGGAATGATTCCTTTAGGCTCCCGGTTTCAGACGTTCCAGTCCCTTGCTGGCTGGTTCCATGGCTGGTGGGCCTGTGGTGAGGTGGAGCATCCTGGCGGAAGGGAGTGGTGAGGAAAGCGGCTCCCCTCATGACTCCTGGGAACCAGAGAGAGCAAAGGAGGCTGGGTCAGGGAACCAGATCCACCCTTCAAAGCCACGCCCCCAAGTGCCCTGCTTACCCCAAGGAGGCCCCCTCCTGGCAGGCTGTTCAGTATGGGCTCCTGAATGGATTAAGCTGTCAGTGAAGTTAGGATCCTGATGACCCAAGCGCCTCAATAGCGCCACCAGCTGGTGCCCTCACCACATGAGCCTTTTGAGGGGACGCTTTACATCCAGACTGCAACACTCACCCCAGAAGTTGCATGTCTGACTCGACTCTGATTCTTCCTCAGCTCTTTTAGAACCGTGTGGCTTAAAGGTCATGCTGGCTGGTGGCCTGTGTCCAGGTTGGAGCCCCAGGACTGCTTTTGTTGGGTAAACAGCAAAAGCCACCTGCTGGAGGGCGTGTGTGCTTTTTCCTGCATCCTTAATGTCAGGATTTCAGGCAGCTGCTGTCACTCTGGAGAAGAGGAAAAGGAAGAGATTTAAGAGAACTAACGCTTTGACATGATAAAAAGTGTAGAGCCCCGATCCAGTCCCACATTTCTTCCCCACCCCACCCCAGCTTGATAAAACTCACGTTTGTTCATGCCAGCTGACTCATCAAGTTCTTGCAGAATCTGGGGCTTTAGCACCCAAGGACTCCGCCAGAGCATGGGTGAGAACACCGGCACAGAGAGGGCAGGACTTGGCTAAAGCGACACAGCATTAGCGGTACAGCTGGAGCCAGGGCACCTGTTTCCAGCTGGGTGCTCCCTCCGGGCCTCTGCTTTTAGCAGAGTGTTCTCCAGGGCGCAAAGTCACTCCTTCAGGGCCATGGTCGTCAATGCTCGCTGGTTCAGCAGGGTCCCAGGTAGAATCAGCTCAAAAGAATCAGCCAGAAGAAATGAATCTGGGCAATTCAGAGGCCCAGAGAAGAAGCTTCCTGTGTGATAGAGGAAGAGGCAGGTTCTACCTCCTGCCCTGTCCCTTCTCTGTCCCCAGTGAGCAGGTTGGGCTGGGAGGCAGGAGCTAGAGGGGTCACCAAAGGAAGGGGGCATCTGGCTGGGAGAGGGTGCCCAGCCTTGGGACATCTAACCTCATCTGCTCACCCCCACCCCGAGCAGGCTGGTAGACCTGTACATCCCAAAGGTCTCCCTTTCCAGCACCTATGACCTCAAGGGCGTGCTGACGGCCATGGGCATTGCAGACTTGTTCACTGACCAGGCAGAGTTCTCAGGCATCTCCCAGGAGGCTCCACTGAAGGTATCAAAGGTAAGCGTCTTGGGAGACCCTCCTTTTTTTTTTTTTCCTCCAAAATTCGCACGAACAGGAAGTCACACTGAGCCCATTCCCGAGTGGGCCTCCAGAGCTCAGGCTGGGAATCGCATGTCCAGCCCAAGCCCCTCCATCCACAGGGGGTAAACAGAGGCTCGGCAAGAAAATGATCACACAGGAAGCTGGTGACAAGGGAGGGCCACAGCCCAGGACTCTCCCCATCCCTCTAGGCTACACAGAGGGGACACTGTGGAAAACGAAGCTGTCAGGGCAGAACTTTGGGCTTCCTCTGGCAATAAGAAACAGGGCACAGGGAATATGTCTAATTGGGGTGGAATATGTCTCATTGGGGTCACATTAAGCCTCTTGCTCAATTTCATTCATTACCCTTCAGCTCAGTGTTCTATCATTCATTCATTCAGAAGAACGTTACTGAACACCTATTCTACCTCCCAAGCTGTGCTAGGTTCTGGGTATGACTTCCTTCTCAGATGTGGCCGCTACCCTCAAAACAGAAGGGTCTAGCCAGGCAGAGTGATGCACGCCTGTAATCCCAGTGAGTCGGGAGGCAGAGGCTTAGTGAGATCCTGTCTCAAAATAAAAAAAATACAAAAGGGGCTGCGGGTGCTACTCAATGACAGAGCACTTGCAAAGTATGTGTGAGGTCCAGGGTTCATCCCCACATTACCACAAAAATACCCAAAACCGAAACAAACAAAAATCCCACAGGGGTCTGGTAACCATGATTCTGCCTGCTTGTAAAATGGATGCAGTGTGCTTTTATGGACTAAATGTCTGAGTTCCCCCAAATTCATTCTGAACCTAATGCCCAAAGTGATGGCATTAAGGGATAAGGGCCTTTGAAGGTGTTTAGGTCATGAGGATGGGGCTCACAGGAATAGGATTAGTGCCCTTATCAAAGAGACTTTTGTTTTTGCTTTTGTGTTTAAGCAAGAAAGGAATTCTTTCAATAGAACTATGCCAGAAAGTACCAGGGGAACCCATTGTCTCAGCCCTGCCTTTGGGAATACTGACTGGTGGGAGCTGTGGGTTTGAAAAGGGAAAGAACAGGCACTGCTCCTCACAAGATGGGGGGCGTTTCAATGTCTCAGAAGACGCTCTAACTCCAAGAGGGCACGAGCTTGCCCATGGTCACAGAGCTGGCAATAACACTCTAACATTTGACTCGGCTCGGTTATCTCAAAACCGGTATTCCCCACATCCACTTCCCAGGTCCCCATCCCAGCTCAGCCTCTTCCTAGCCCCAGAGCTATCACAGAGCTGCCCAGAGCTCTGAGGCATGCTGCGAAGTAGCACTGGTGACAGTTCCTGCCCTGTGGGGACTTAGAGGAAACAGATGTTTGCCCTGATGCTAACATATACAATGTATGCATGTATTAAAACATCATATGTTGTCGTTAGATGCCGTCAAGTCAGTGTCCGACTCATAGCAGCCCTGCGTACAACAGGCGAAACAGTATTGTCAGTGCTTCTCTGCTATTCATAGGGTTTTCAATGGCTGATTGTTTTTTGGGAGTGGGTTGCCAGGTCTGTCTCCCAAGCCTATGCTACCTGGTGTTCCCAGGTGGTCTTCCACCCAAGTACTAACCAGGCCCAACCCTGCTTACCTTCTGAGATCTGATGTGAGCCCACCACATGTCACTTGTTATTTTACTAGCCAGGTCAGGATCCCCTGAGGGCTTTCAATACAAGCTTGTCAAACATTCTGCTGGTTGCAGAATTCCCTCTGCTCAGGGGTCACAACAAAGAACGTACTACCAGTCAAAGGTTTGTATTGGAGCTTCGACTTGGGCTTTCCTACGCAGAGCAGGCATGAGCACTTGGGATCGCTTCCATGCTGGCCTTTCTCTAGCAGGGTGAGCCGAGGGCACGCTCTCTCCCAGCCTGCACCCCAGCAAGGAGTGCGCCTAGGAGCACAGCCAAGCCCCATTCCATTGATCTCCATTTGACAGGTGCAGCCTGAGCTTCCAATAGGGAGGAAGCCTAAGGGGCGCCCGGGTCTGGCAGTGGGTACACCTGGGCTTTCCCCTGGGGCCACTATTCCAATGAGGAGCCAGCGTGAGACCCTCCAGATGCCTTGGCTTCACACTCTGTGAAGTGGAGGCATGGACAGTGCCTGACGGGCAGTCAGGGGTTCACCTCCTCCTTCCCATCCCTTCCTCGCAGGTGGTCCATAAGGCTGTGCTGCAATTCAATGAGATGGGTATGAAGCCCCCTGCCTCCAAGGAAGCGGACCTGCACCTGCCAGAGGAGGCTGAGCCCCTCATTTTCCTCTTTGACCGGCCTTTCCTCTTCATGATTTTCGACAACTTCACATGGAGCAGCCTGTTTCTGGGCAAGATCCTGAATGCAACCTAAGAGCACGGCCCCCCTGGAGCCCTTCCCTGCGTCTCCTCCAGGTCCTCTTCTGCCTATCCAGCATTGTCTCCAACTGTAAGCCTCTTGTAATAAAATGACAGTTGTTTCGATCCTCAAGACAAGTGGTTGAGAGGGGGTACAGGACTCTCCCCATCCCTCCAGGCTACACAGAGGGGACACTGTGGAAAACGAAGCTGTCAGGGCAGAACTTTGGGCTTCCTCTGGCAATAAGAAACAGGGCACAGGGACTATGTCTAATTGGGATCACACTGAGCCTCCTGCTTGATTTCATTCATTACCCTTCCGTTCAATGTTCTGTTACTCATTCATTCAGAAGAATGTTGTTGTTGTTAGGTGCCATCGAGTCGGTATCCGACTCATAGCAACCCTCATAGGGTTCTCAATGGCTGGCTGTTTCGGGATTGCCTTGGGAGTGGATTGCCAGGTCCTTCTCCCATTTTTGCAGTGCTAGGAATTGAACTCAGGACCTCAGAGACTGCAGCTCAGCGCTCTACCAACTGAGCTAAATCCCAGCCCCAGAAGAATGTTACTGAACACCTATTCTACGTCCCAAACTGTACTAGGTTCTGGGTATGACTCCCTTCTCAGATGTGGCCCCTGCCCTCAAAACAGAAGGGTCTAGCCAGGCAAAGTGATGCACGCCTGTAATCCCAGTGACTCCCAGGGCTAAAAGGCACTCCTTCAGGGCCATGGTCTTCAATGCTCACTGGTTCAGTGGGGTCCCAGGTAGAATCAGCTCAAAAGAATCCAGCAGAAGAAATGAATTTGGACAATTCAGAGGCTCAGAGAGACCCAACTGTATGTGGGGCATGCGCCTCCCAGTCCGGCCCGGATGTTCGGATGGGCAGTGGTGCCACGCACACAGATACTAAACACAATTCACTCGGGACCCTCGGGTGAAGGGCGCGGACTCCTGCGGCCCTCGGGATGCCGGCAGAGATGGGAGAAAGGAATAGCCTCAGGCGTTTTTGCACAGAAATGATGCAGTTTCAAAGAGGTGTCTGCAAACCCCAGACCTATATCTGAGCTCATTGTTGTGTTGTTGTTGTTAGGTGCCCTCGAGTCGGTATCCAACTCATAGCGACCCACATAGGGTTTTCAATGCCTGACTGTTTCGGGATTGCCTTGGGAGTGGATTGCCAGGTCCTTCTCCCATTTTTGTGGTGCTGGGAATTGAACTCGGGACCTCAGACACAGCAGCACAGCGCTCTACCAACTGAGCTAAATTCCAGCCATCTGAACCCATTAGAGTTGCCATAATGAAGGACCACAGACTGGGTGGCTTATAAACAACAAAATCTTATTTCCCACTGTTCTGGAGACAGAAGTCTGAAATTGGTACCAGCATGGTCGGGTTCTGGTGCAGTCTTCCTTCATGGTTCCCCGATGATGCCTTCTCTCTGTTTCCTCACATGACAGAAAGAGCAGAGAGAGAGCTCTCTGGGGTCTCTTTACTAAGGGCACTAATCCTATTCCTGTGAGCCCCACCCTCATGACCTAATCACCTTCCAAAGTCTCCTATTCCCTACTGCCATCACTTTGGGCATTAGGTTCAGAATGAATTTGGGGGAACTCAGACATTTAGTCCATACACCTGGTCCCACCATGGGAGAAGTGACACCTCCAACCAACAAACCCACCCCTCTTCCTGGCAGGTGCAGGCAGACATGGCATCTTGGATCAGTCATGGGTTCAGAGTTCAGTGTGGTGGAAAGAGGGGTGTGGGAAAGTGCAGGGCTTCAGAGCGAGACTGGCCTGTGAGGCAACCGCAGCCAGACCAGGAGAGGTCAGGTGCTGAAGCTCTGTGTTTTTCCTTTTAGATTTAGGGGAGAGGGGTTGAGAATTTGTGGAAATTTCTAGAAACACTATTTCTATTTGGCAGGTGACTGCATTTGTTTTGTTGGTCTTTTATTTATTATTTTAAATTCTTTTGCAATGCTCTTTTTTTTTATAAGTCAAACAACACACAGCTTATAAATTTTCTTTCCCTTAATTCCACCCCCACGAATACACCGTATGTGTGTATTATGTGTGTATAACTTCAGAGCCTGCTTTTTAATTTATGCATATGGAAATTTAGGATAAATCAAAAGTGCCATTTCAAGTCAAGGAGGAAAACAAGTTGCATTAAAATATTTATTTAAAATCTTTGGGAACTACCAGGTAGCCAGCTGAAAGACAGAGTTAGAATCATTCTCAGTTCATACCAGAATCAATTCCAGGTGGATCAAAGATTTAAATAGAAAAGTTGAAATCGTGAAATAACAAGAAGTAGATATGCAAGTGTTTAAAAAAATAATCTTATAATGATAAAACTTACCTAAGAAGGCTTAAAAGTTCAGAACCATTAAAGGAAAGATTTATACATTCAACTATGTAAAAATTAATTAATTTCAAAGAAGAATGACAAACAGACAAAAATAATGAAAGACCTAACTATTCCTATAAGTCAATTCTTGTTTTAAAAGACCAGAAGGAAGTTCTGGTTGGCCCTGGGATAATAGTGGCTAATGAAAAATAAATTTCATATGCTTCCTCCCAACATACTCTAAAATCCATAGTAGTGCAGGTAAAACTTACCTGTGACCTAAAGCTTCAACACTGCATTATCACCAGAAATCGGAGCGCCAGGAAAGGGTAGGTGCATGTGGACAGGAGAATACTGAAAAAAATAATGGCCAGATTATTTCCAAATTCGATGAAAGCTATAAATACACAGGTCCAAGAAATTCAACAAATCCAAAGCAGGAGAAACTCAGAGAACACCAGCCATGTCACCGGGTAATTAAATTACCTAAAACTAAGGAAAAAGAGAAAAATCTTAAATATGAAAAACAAACGAACAAACAAACAAAAAACATTAGATACAGGGCACAAAACCAAAGCTGACTGGATTTCTCATTAAGAGTGATGCCTGAGGGCTGACGGGCTGCATTGAGAAGGACATTTTACCTCTGTGATATTCCTGCCCACAATGCACAACAAAAAACATTAAGTCAATAATAACTGGTTAAAACATCATGGAAGATGAGACCCAAGAGCAACCAAATGATGCAACACATAGGAACAAAGTTACCAAGAAATGTGCAAAATCTATATTAAGAAAATTATGAAACACTCCATAAAGATGCAAAATTAGACTTCAGCAAATGGAAAGTTATTCCTTCTGGAAGAAGAGCCTCAAAATCATCTGCATACGATTTTCTCTAAACTAATTTACCAATGTATTTGGATTCCAATAAAAATGCCAACAGTTTTTTTTTTTTTCCTACAGATAGTCAAGATGACACGCAAATCCACTTAGAAAACATGCAGGAATAGCCAGGGAAACACTGGAAAGGAAGAGCTGTAGGGATGGGGGTGCAGGAGGGATGGGCGCCATCCTGACAGATAGTAAAGTGTAGACACAGATTCCTTAACTAAAATGGTGGTGCTGGAGCATGAATACAGAGGAAGACTGAGGAAGCGGGTTAGAAAGTCCAGAAATAGTCCCAAGCACAAATGGCAATTTAATATTTGATAAAGGAAGACTTGAATAAGTGATAGTGAGACAACTGGGTAGCCATTTAGGAAAAAAAAAAAAAAAGATAAAATAGAGACATTCCCCCATACCACATACAAGAATAAAAAGAAGCCAGGTGCTGTGGCACACATCTGTAATCCTAGCAACTTGGGAAGCTGAGGGAGAAGGATCATGAGTTCAAGGACCCCATTAGGCATCCCATGATCTGGTCTCAGACCTTGTCTTAAAATAAAAAATAAAAGGGGCTACGGATGGAACGCAGTTGTAGAGCACTTGCCTGTGTGCATGAGGCCCTGAGTTAAAGAAAATGAAAGAAAGAAAGAAGGAAAGAAAGAAAAAGAAAGAAAGAAAGAAAGAAAAGAAAAGAAAAGAAAAGAAAAGAAAAGAAAAGAGAAAAGAAAAGTCAAGTCAAGTCAGAGATCTAAATGTAAAAAAAATCAGCTATGCAAGTGTGTAGTGACAGATTCCTCTGGCTGGACATGACCGTCAGCATCATAAAATAGAGCAGCTGTGATTGAGACAGATGAGGTGACCCACCTCTCTTTGGGGTGCTTGGAATGCAGTATTGTTAATACATTGTTAAAACCCACACTAATATTAACAATAAGGTTTTTTCCCATTTTTACTGTATGTGCTCCTATTTCTGCTTATTTTCCTCCAAGAAAGGACAGATGTTGGGGGATTGGGTTATCTGACTTGCTGAATGGTAGCTGTTAGACTCTCCCTTACTACCCTGTCTGCTTTGATAAAGAACTCTAAGTCAAGCAGCCAGCTGAACCACCCTTCTACCAGCACTGATGATTTTTGAATACTTCATAGATGCCTTAAAGAAGCCATATGACAATTGCTATGGCAGCACAACTCCAGCCATGGCTGTATCAAACAGTTTGCAGTTTTCACTGGAGTTTTTGCCAATTCAAACCTCAGTGAATTCTAGATGACCCTGCAACCAACCCAGGCCAGAGCACTTCCCCCGCTGTGATTGGGTAAAGGGGGCTACTCTGATTGGTGCAAAAGAGACTGCTGTGGATTAGGGAAAAGCAAACCTTCACTTCCATGATAGTTGCAAGCTCCCCTTCTCTGGCTATATGAGTTGATGTTCAGCTCAGTTGAGCTGAGCTGGCCAGGAGACACTCTCCTGTGCTGTCCCCCAGCTGTTGCAACATTAGGTCCAATAAAAGGTTCCTCTCAAGTGGTCTTTGTCTACTTTTAGTAGTGTGTGCTGAGCTGGTAACACAAAGAAAGAAGCAGCAGAGACAACAGAACATCAGTAATGACAGTGGTGATGGATGGCAGAGTCGATGGAGAAGCAGTGGCAGACAGCAGAACAGCCAGAATGTTGAATTGCAGAAGCAGCAAAGCAGCTGACTGCTTGGGAGCTGAAGAAGAGGGGAGGCTGTGAGACCAGCGACCAGCAGCAGAAGGAGCAACAGAAGAAGAAGAAGAACCATGATTGCTGCTTTCCAAATAGTGGCATAACAATAAGAGGCAGCTGAATAGCTAGAGAGATCAACCCCAACTAGAGAAGAAGACAGCCTAAGAACAAATGTTGTAAAGATCCAGAAAAAAAGGAACTGGTTGCTTGTAGAGTTCCAGAGAGCTGCCAAGTCTTTAGGAACAAGGATCTCAGACATCCTAGACCTGGGAACTATAGCACTGGCCACTGTCTAAGACTGAAGAATCCTGATGCTCAGTCCTGCGACACCAGCCACTTCAAGGGCTGAGGAATCCCAACCTCCTAGGCTTACACAAGAGCTGGATCACTTACACAGTAAGGAGTCCCTACCTCTTTAGCTCAATTGGTAGAGCGCTATGCTGCAGTCTCTGAGGTCTTGAGTTCAATTCCCAGCACCGCAAAAATGGGAGAAGGGCCTGGCAATCCACTCCCAAGGCAATCCCGAAACAGTCGCCATTGAAAACCCTATGAGGGTCGCTATGAGTTGGATACTGACTTGACGGCACCTAACAACAACAACAACCTCTTGGGCTTACATATGAGCTGTAACACTTCACAGGCTGAGGAGTGTAGAGCTCCTTGGCCTACATAAGAGCTATAATACTAGAAAGTACCACTTGCTGCTGCTGCTCCCACCTCTGCTGTCACTGCTCACTGCTGTCAAATGCTGACGGATACAGATGCTACCAAAGACCAAGACTTGAAGAGCTTCTCCTTCCCTGCTGAAAATTTCTACCCATGTACAGCAAAAGAACCCCAGCTCACTGGCTGGCGATATGATTACTTGGGAGAACTTGGTCTGTGGTCATGGCAACAAAATCAACTACACAGCTGATGGCCCGGGTTATAAGGATAGAAGGCCTGTTAGTGTTCCTTTATGAGGGGAAAAGAGGACCATAAGATAAGACTCTCATGAGACCTCATCCCTTCATGTCTCCACTTACTATAAAAGAGGGAAACTATCACTTGAGGGTGAAACTTGTCACTGATGCAGCTTCCTTTGGGATTCCTTGGTGGGAACTCCTTGGAGGAATTTTTCTCATTGATGTTGTTGTTGTTGTTAGGTGCTGTTGAGTCTGTATCCGAGTCATAGCAACCCTACATACAACAGGTGGAACACTATTATGAGTGCCTCTCTGCTATTCATAGGGTTTTCAATGGCAGATAGATTTTTGGGAGGGGGTTGCCGGGTCCTTCTCCCAAGCCTATAGTATCTAGTGTTCCCAGGTAATCTCCCATCCCAGTACTAACCAGGCCTGATCCTGCTTAGCTTCCAAGATCTGACAGGAATGGATGTCACAGGGCTACAGCTGCAGGCCTCTCATTGATGTAGATGTTCATAAATGGTATCCATGAGTCACCAATGACTCTATAAGCAGCCCCAACAAACTCATTGGTTTGTCAAGTTTAAATTGACATATCCATTCTCTGGTCTGCCTGTGCCCTTTCAGTGTCTAGGGTGAATGGGCATTTCCTTTACATATCCCTAGGGAAAGTAATTCACACAACAATGTACAAGGAGGAAGCATGTCTAAGCGCCTCATAATTTTTTGTTATTATTGTTAGGTGCCTTTGAGTGGGGACTGACTCATAGAAACCTTATGTATAACAGAACAAAATGCTCCCGGACACTGTGCCAGGCCTGGTGCTATCTCAGTGCTCCTCTGCTATTCATGGGGTTTTCCAATGGCTGATTGTTCAGGAATGAGCTTCCAGATCCTTCTACCATTTTTGCATTGCTGGGGATCGAACCCAGGGCCTCCGAGAGCACAGAGAAGCACCCTACCAACTGAGCTAAACCCCAGCCCACCGGCATAATTTAGATGTAAGAAAAGGTTTTCCAACTACGTCTCAAAATCCAGATGAAATTAAAGATTGATAAATTTGACCACAGAAAAAAATTCATCAGCAAAATCAAAAGACAAATGAGAATTTGAAAGAAAATGCTTGCACCTTTTACATCAGTAAGGAGCAAATACCACTGATATATAAAAAACTTTTCTTTCCAAAACTAAGGACAAAAAAAACTCCAAAAAGTTCACATAAAAGGAACAAAAGACATGAACAGACACATGTATATGTAGATATAAATAGGGATTAAACATGAGAAATATGTTCAATTTCACTTAAAATAAAAACCCAAAGTAAAATGACATTTAAATACCATTCCATGTCTGTTAAATTGCCAAAATCATGAAAACCAGTTGCTTGGGTAGAAACAGTCCTTTTCATACGCTGCAAGTGAATACAAAACATGCATGGCGGAAGGGAATTTGTCACTGTATAATGTGTTTGTTTTCTAAGACTGGTTTTAAGGAATAAAAATAGAAATGAACTGTAATAGGAGTAGAAAGACATGAAGTATGAAATGCAGTAAACACCCCATAAGATGCTGTAACCTAAGCCCCCCCCCCCCGCCCCCGGGACTGCCCCAGGGGAGAGTGACATGTGTGCACGAGAGTGATAAGGATAGACCCCTGGCACCCGATAACACACGGCACAGTGACGTCGGTGCAAGATAACCAGATGAAGCACAGACCCCACAAGAACTGTATAAAAAGAGAAGAGACCTGACAGCAGGTGGGCTCCTCAGCTCTAAGCGATGACTGCCATCACGGCACGCTGAGCCCCCCACCAGCAGAGGAACTGTCGACACGTCACCACCATCGTCCGTGCCATGAGAAGAAGAACATCGGAAAGGAAGGCCAAGGAACACCACTTGACCGGACAGATCACGAGGCTTATCTGCATCATCAGGTTTGACTACAGAGGTGCCAGGTATCAGTGTGCCAGGGTGAGTGTGTGTGTGAACTAACCCTGTATGTAGCAATAAAGGTCTCCTGCCAGTGACAATCAAAGATCATAGCCTTCAATATGGGTTACGACTAAACAGCAACAAAACAAAAATCCTTACGACTGGGTCAGCACACAACTTCACAATAAATGGAGAAAAGATTGAGGTTGTCCAAGATTTTGCTTTGCTTGGCTCTATGATCAACACCCATGGAAGCAGCAGTCAAGAAATCAAAAGACGCATTGCTCTAGGAAAAGCTGTGGCAAAAGATCTCTTTAGAGTATTGAAAAGCAAAGATGTCACATTGAAGACAAAAGTGCGTCTGACTCCTGCCATGGTATTTTCAGTCGCATCATATGGTTGTGAAAGCTGGACATTGAACAAGGGAGACAGAAAAAGAATTGATGCTTTTGAATTGTGGTGCTGGAGATGTCTATTGAATATACCATGGACTGCCAAAAGAACCAACAAATCTGTCCTAGAAGAAGTACAACCAGAGTGCTCCTTGGAAGCAAGAATGGCCAGACTGCGTCTTACATATTTCGGACATGTAGTCAGGAGAGAACTATCCCTGGAGAAGGACATCATGTTTGGGAGAGTGGCAGGTCAACGCAGAAGAGGAAAACCCTCCACCAGATGGATTGACACAGTGTCTGCAACAATGGGCTTAAACATAAATAAGATCGTTTGCCTGGCACAGAATTGGCGTTTCGATCTGCTGTACATAGGGTCGCTATGAGTCGGACTCGACTCGACGGCACCTAACAACAACAACAAGCCAGTGACAATATCTGGTCCTCTTATTCCCAACCTCACCTTAAGTGAGGAAGAGATTCTCGCTGGCAACACTGACATAACAAATTACCACAGAGTGGGTGGCTTGAGACAACAAAAATGGAATCTTGCACAGTTTGGGAGGGCAGAATCCAAGGTCAAGCTGTGGCAGGTTCTTTCCTTCTGGATGCGCCAAAAGGGAATCCATCCCATGCCTCCCTCCTCGCTTCTGGTGGCTGTCGGTGACCCTTGGTGTTCTTTGGCTTGTGTGCACATCACTCCACTCTCTGCTTCTGTCTTCACATGGCCTTTTGCTGAATCTCTCTCCTCCTTTCTCTTATGAGAGGGCCTGTCATTGGAGTCAGACTCCTCCCTCAATCCAAGATGGCCTCGTCTGTGCACCCTTAACTTAATTCCCCCTTCAAAAACCGTTTATCCACATAAGGTCCCGTTCACAGGTCCTGAGGGTCAGTTCTCAGAATGTCTTCTGGGGGCCACTATTCAACCCAATGTATATGTTTTTTAAAATGGATATATTTACTTTTGTTCCAGAAATCCAACTTTGGGGAATTTAGTTTAAAGACATGCCTCTGGCAATTTAAAAATAATCTTCACAAAGTTCTTAATTGAAACATTATTTGTAATTGCAAAACATTGGGAGCTACTTAGAAGGCCAAACATAGGACATTGGCTGAACAGACAACTATGACAGTTTTTTAAATGAGGAAGCTCCCCATGGACTTATTATATAAGGAAGAAAAAGAAATAAGAAACATGAACTTATATGCTTCTCCCTATATAAAGAAATACAGGAAAAAGAAACCAGAAAGTAATTAAGTTGTTACCTACAAGTAACTGGAGGAGGGCTTAGACTAGAGTAGAAGGAATGGGAGGGAATGGCACTTTCCTTTGGGAACTTTTTGTATGGGATTTAGGCTTTTGGAATAACATTAATATTCTATATACACAAAAATACAGTTCACTGGATCATAAAACCCTAAAAAACAAATGAACTCAAACATATCTCAAACAGATAACCACACAGAAGGGGAGAAAACAATCCAAAGATCTTTTAAACACAGAACTACATCTTTTTAAGAATAAAAACTGCAACAAATCTTGAATCCTTCTTTGTAGGTTTGTTTTTCATAGTGGAATGAGCATAGCACATATGACATTATTTATGTCTCTGATAGGACGGAGCATTACTTGGTTCTACAGTCAATACCCACAGAAGCAGCCATCAAGAAATCAAAAGACTCATTGCATTGGGAAAAGCTGCTGCAAAAGATCTCTTTAAAGTGTTGAAAAGTAAAGATGTCCCATTGAAGATGAAAGTGCACCATGGTATTTTCAGTCGCATCCCATGGTTGTGAAAGCTGGACACTGAACAAGGGAGACAGGAAAAGAATTGATGCTTTTGAATTATAGTGCTGGAGAGGAATATTGAATATATCATGGGCTGCCAAAACAACTAACAGATCTGTCCTCGAAGAAGTGCAACCAGAATGCTCCTTAGAAGCAAGGATGGCTAGACTGCGTCTGATATACTTTGGACATGTTGTCAGCTGGGACCAATTCTTAGAGAAGGACATCATGTTTGGGAGAGTGGCAAGTCAATGAAAAAAAGGAAGACCCTCAACAAGATGCATTGGCACAGTGGCTGCCACAATGAGCTTAAACTTTAAAAAGATCGTGTGCCTGGCACAGTGTTGAGGAGTGTTTCAGTCTGTTGTACGTATGGTTGCTGTGAGTCAGACCCGGCTCGACAGCACCTAACAAAAGCAACATAGGTCTGAGAAAAGAAGGGAGATACAAGTATGGAACAGGTAAGCAAGGATGAATCCTGTGAGACAGGATATGTATTGAAGGTATAAACTCATGGCTTCTAGAACCTTTCAAATATATAATTATATCTGAGGCAATTTTAACATCTAACTAAATGTATTGTCCGATAGTTTGCACATTCAGTTGGATCCCCTTTTTTGGGAATAGGCACAAATATGGATCTCTTCCATTCAGTTGGCCAAGTAGCTGTTTTTCAAATCTGTTGGCATAAACATATTAACACCTCCGGTGCTGCATCTATTTGTTGAAACATCTCTATTAGTATCCCATCAATTCCTGGAGCCTTGTGTTTCACCAGTTCTTTCAAGGCAGCTTCCACTTCGTCCTTCAACACCATTGGTTCCTCTTCATATGCAACCTCTTGGAATGGTGGGTCATCTACCAATTCTTTCTTGTATAATGACTCTGTGTATTCTTCCCATCTTCTTTTGATGTTTCCTGCATCATTTAATATTTTCCCTGTAGAATCTTTCACTACTGCCACTGGAGGCTTGAATTTTTTCTTCACTTCCTTAAGCCTGAGAAACACAGAGCGTGTTCTTGCCTTTTGGTTTTCTGCCTGCAGCAGTATATAGACAGGGAATTACCAGAAAACCAAGTGGGATTCAGAAAAGGGTGGGGAACTAGGGACATCATTGCTAATGTCAGGTGGATATTAGCTGAAAGCAGAGAATATCAGAAAGATGTCTATCTATGTTTTATTGACTACACAAAAGCATTTGATTGTGTGGATCATAACAAATTATGGATAACACTTCCGGAAAATGGGAATACCAGAACACCTAATTGTGCTCATGAGAAATCTATACATGAACCAGGAGGCAGTTGTTCGAATAGAACAAGGAAACACTGAGTGGTTTAAAGTTGAGAAAGGTGTGCGTCAGGGCTGTATACTTTCACCCTATCTCTTCAATTTATATGCTGAGCAAATAATCTGAGAAGCTGGACTTTATGAGGATGAACGTGGCATCAAGATTGGAGGAAGACTCATCAACAACCTGCATTATGCAGATGACACCACTCTGCTTGCTGAAAATGAAGAGGATTTAAAACATTTACTGATGAAGATCAAAGATCATAGCCTTCAATATGGGTTACGACTAAACAGCAACAAAACAAAAATCCTTACGACTGGGTCAGCACGCAACTTCACAATAAATGGAGAAAAGATTGAGGTTGTCCAAGATTTTGCTTTGCTTGGCTCTGTAATCAACACCCGTGGAAGCAGCAGTCAAGAAATCAAAAGATGCATTGCTCTAGGAAAAGCTGTGGCAAAAGATCTCTTTAGAGTATTGAAAAGCAAAGATGTCACACTGAAGACGAAGGTGTGTCTGACTCATGCCATGGTATTTTCAGTCGCATCATATGGTTGTGAAAGCTGGACATTGAACAAGAGAGACAGAAAAAGAATTGATGCTTTTGAATTGTGGTGCTGGAGACGTCTATTGAATATACCGTGGACTGCCCAAAGAACCAACAAATCTGTCTTAGAAGAAGTGCAACCAGAGTGCTCCTTGGAAGCAAGAATGGCCAGACTGCGTCTTACATATTTCGGACATGTAGTCAGGAGAGAACAATCCCTGGAGAAGGACATCATGTTTGGGAGAGTGGCAGGTCAACGCAGAAGAGGAAAACCCTCCACCAGATGGATTGACACAGTGTCTACAACAATGGGCTTAAACATAAATAAGATCATTTGCCTGGCACAGAATCGGCAAGTGTTTCAATCTGCTGTACATAGGGTTGCTATGAGTCGGACTCGACTCGATGGCACCTAACAACAATAACAACAACTAAATGTATAGGATTTAGCTCAGTTGGTAGAGTGCCGCTCTCCAGTCTCTGAGGTCCCAAGTTCAATTCCCAGCACTGCAAAAATGGGAGAAGGACGTGGCAACCCACTCCCAAGTCAATCCAGAAACAATCTGCCATTGAAAACCCTAAAAGGGTTGCTATGAGTCGGCCATGACTCGACGGCACCTAACAACAACAACAACAACAACAACAACAACAACAACAACAACAACATGTGTATAGGAAGATACATAGATATAGAAATATTAAAACAGCTAGGAGTCAAAAAAAATTGAATAAAATTAATGGTCCATGAATCTTTATTGATAATACTAATAAATATATCTATATTTATGTATATCAAAAATGGGTAGAAATAATGTGAGATGTGACAGATAGTAGATGAATTCTTGCTTGGAAAGAGCATGAGGTAATAAACCAAGTGACGTATGTGTGTACTCTACAAAGGTGAGGGACTTTCCAACTTTTGTATGGATTTAGCTTGACATGACTGACCCAAATTGCAGGGTCCTTTTGGCCTTGGTATTACCCAGGGTCATGCTTGGTACTACCCAGAATCAGTGAATTGGAAATAAATCAGACCCTGCACAGTCCTGTATCTATCCACCTCTTTCTTCCTTATCAGGGCACTTTGGGGCTGACCTTCACACACCTGGACTCCGTTGTTCCAGAACAATCCTTTAGCTCCTTATACTGCTTTTGTCTTAGTGGCTTTCATCTCAGTACCCCAGAAAATAGAGAAAGCTCCGTGGTCAAAGAGGGGAGTTCCAAAATGCACTCAACCAGCTGGGCATGGTGGCACATGCCTGTAATCCCAGCAGCTGCTTGAGAGGCAGAGGCAGGAGGATCGAAAGTTCAAGACCAGAGGCAGTCTGTGTAACTTAGTGAGACCCTGTCTCAAAAAAGTAAAAAAATGGACAGAGGGTGCAGCTCAGTGGTCCAGGACTTGCAGAGCATGCATGCATAAGGCCCTGGGTTCAACCCCTAGTACCACAAAAAAAAAAAAAAAAAAAAAAAAAAACACTCAACCCATCTCAGAAAATCAATGTTGGTGATTTCTGTGGATCTCCAAATGTCTGTCATAAATATTCTTCAGAAGATTATGTGAGTAGAAGTGAAAATGAGAATTGAGAATATTTTATATACCCAGAGGTAGGGTGTGACATTGTTTTTCCACAAGCTATAGCCAAAGCTTGGGTTTAACAACACGATAGCAAATTCTATTTGGGTCCATTATTTGTTTTGAAGAAATAGTTTCAAGACTGGGAAATCAGGCTCTTGTTTATCCCAGAGGATGACTCTGTTTTATCTTTTTGAAATGAATCAGATGAGAACATGCAGTGTAAGACTCGGCTTCCCAGAGAGAAACCATGTCTATCTAGAGAGTTCCCAATGAGAGACGGAGTCCGAGGTCAATGCAAACGCACAGGATTTATTGTTCCGACGCGTCGGGGTCTACCAAGCTCTTTTCAAACGGAGACCCTAAAATGCAAAAGAGAGGGTCTTTTATACCCATATAGAAGCAGAATTAGCAGGTTAATTGGTTACATTAGTTGACATTTAAACTGATTAGCAGGTTAATTGGTTACATTAGTTGACCTTTAAACTGATTAGCAGGTCAATTGGTTAATAGTGTGGCATGCGCCAGCGAAGGGGGCCTTTAAACTGATTGGTTCAGGCAATAGAGTGGTAATCTAAAACAGTCCCGGCCTTTCCAAGTTGGGAGGGGCCGGTTCACTGTAGGGGCAGTGGAAGATTTTTACCTCATTCAACTTAGTCTGATCTATAAAATGGCTGCTCTATGGCTAAGCTGGGACCTTTAGCAGTGGAGTATCAAGGGAGGCCACACTCCTTGACAAGCTCTGTGTTGAGCCCCATGGTTTTGGAGTCCAAAATCACCAAGAGCCCTAGCAATAATGACTTGAAGCCCGTAGACTTGGATGTGTTATTAAAATCATCTCGAGGCAATGAATTTCTTGAGGAAGATCTAAAGTTAGAAGGAACTAAGCTAAACCCTTCCAAAGTTTCTCCACCTACTAATTAGTTAGAAAGTGGCAGTGGATGGAAACTAGCCTCTTTCCCCTCCCCTCCATCTGAGCAAGAAATGAACAACAGTGATGCACTCCATTCCACTTCTAAGCCAGGAATTCATGAAGTCAAGCCCCACACTGCAGTGTTCCTAGAGTGTTTTGATAAACAGTTCACAGGAATCATTAGAAGCTCTGCGGCTTCCACCATCTTCTTTAAGACATCATCAGCACCTCAAGTCTCCTTGGTTAACTTCCATGGAGCCTGAGAAGAGGAATAAAATATGAGTCAATCAACACCACCAACAAACAATAACAAAACTCCAGAGCAGCCTTCCAACGCAGCCCATCAAAAGCAACTGACAGTGGGTACAAAGGAAGGGGTCCTTGTGTTTTCATCCTGAGAGGAACTTCAAAGCTTTTTATTTCAGTTGCTGTTTCCTCCTTATAAAAGTTCTCTGCAGTATTGAATTGGTCTTCTCTAGTCAAGTCAGAAGTGTGGATTCACCTGCATAGAATACCTCTTCCTGCTGCCATACCACTTGTGGCATCTGATCCTATCAGATCTCAGAAGCTAAGCAAGGTCGGGCCTGGTTAGTGCTTGGATAGGAGATCACCTGGGAACACCAGGTGCTGTAGGCTTGAGAGAAGGACCCCACAACCCACTCCCAAACAAAAATCAGCCGTAGAAAACCCTATGAATAGTGGAGAAGCACTAACAATACTGCTTCACCTGTTGTACATAGGGTCATTATGCGTCGGACACCAATTGGAGAGCACCTAACCACAACAACAACAAGAATACCTCTGTCCATTGTGAAAAGAGGTTAATCTTCCTTGTCGCCATCTGGGAATCTTTTTCACTAAAGCAGGAAGAGGGAGGAGTTTGGAATTTTAAACACATATTATGGGTATCTGGATTGGGTTATTTGGTTTCCCTGAGCCTTGATCTAACTCTTAGATGTAGGGGTCCGTTACTGAGCTCCCTTGTCTGAAGAGCTCAGCTTTCCTAAGTAAGATCCTTATGATGTTTTTTCTTTAAAGATTTTCCTAGGGTGAACCTTGGGCTGGGATTTAGCTCAGTTAGTAGAGTGCTGCACTGCAGTCTCTGAGGTCCTGAGTTCAATTCCCAGCACCACAAAAATGGAAGAAGGACCTGGCAATCCACTCCCAAGGCAATCCTGAAACAGTCAGCCATTGAAAACCCTATGAGTGTCGCTATGAGTCGGATACTGACTCAGCGGCACTAACAACAACAACAACAAGGGTGAACCTTAATTTGGTGGCCCCATTTTATGTTTAGTGATGGCCTCCCTTTGATCAAAGCCAGGAGGAGAAATAGCACTGACTTCAGTTCAAGGTCCGAGTCCTCTCTTTTCAGGTCTTATGTGTATTTTTCCATTTTTGTGACATTCTGCTTGATCCACTTTTTGTGCAAATATTCTGCTGGTATGAAACATTGCACTTTCTAGGTGAGAACATTCACTTCGTGTCAGGTAGTTTACATGTCCTCATCTTTTTGTGTTCTTTAGGAAATCAAAACTGATTTTGGAAAAACTGAGTTTGGAAAGAATGCCTGGGAACAGTTGGGTTTGGGGACTCTATGTTTGGAAGCAGCTGTAGTCCTGGGGCATCCGATCCCGTCAGATCTCAGAAGTTAAGCAGCGTTAGGCCTGGTTAGTTCTTGGATGGGAGACCTCCTGGGAACACTAGGTGCTGTAGGCTTGGGAGAAGGAACCAGCAACCCACACCCAAAAATCAATCTGCCACTGAAAACCCTATGAACAGCAGAGAAGCACTGACAATAGTGTTTTACCTATTGTACACAGGGTTGCTATGAGTCAGATACTGACCCAATGGCACCTAATAACAATAACAACAACAACGTTTGGAAACACCCCTGCCCTGGGTGTACAAGATCTTTCATTGCCAAGTTCTGGATCCACTTACATCCCAGGGGATTTATTTGTGTATTTATTTTTGACTGATAAAGTTCTGGTTTGTATGTTTGTTTGTTATGATTCTTTGTAGAAACTCTGTGTGCAAGAGGATGTTTTTCTTGCTCTGTCTATCATACGTAAGAAAAGGACGTTTCAACTGGCTGATAGAATATCCTCTATGTGTTGTTGTTGTTGTTGTTGTTGTTATGTGCCCTCGAGTTGGGTCTAACTCATAGCGACCCTATGTACAACAGAATGAAACATTCCCCACCACTGTGCCATGGCCAGCTCTATGTCAGTGTTTCTCTGGTATTTGTAGGGTTTTTAATGGCTAACTGTTTTGAGAGTGGATTGCCAGGTCCTTCTCCCTAGCCTGCAGCACCTGGTGTTCCCAGGCGGTCTCCCATCCAAGGACTAATCAGGCCTGACGCTGCCTAACTTCTGAGATCTGGTAGCATCAGATGCCAGGGTGCTATGGCTGCAGACATCTTTTATGTAGAACAACAACAAAAAAAATTCATGAAGAGTGTGGAGGGGGCAAGTGTGGGGTAGAGCTAAGCACGTTTTTAATGTAGGATCTGGGAAAGCATATTGGTCTTTTTTGTTTTTCTTTCTTTTGGTAACACTATTCTCATTGCTTTGCCTCCTCACAGTTTTAACTCTGATACCCACTTTGTGCAGGGTCTGCTCTTGCTAGGATGTCAGAGAAACCTTCAGGCTGGATCTACAACAGGCAAGTATCTCCAAACAGCAGCAATAGTCCCTGGCCCTCACGCCCCACTTCAGAACTGTCCATCTGCATGGCCAGGCCATGTGGCAGCACTGTCAGTGACCTCCAACCGGGAGTCGAGAGCCCCTCTCAGCCAGGCAAAAAAACGAACCCTTGTGGGGAAAGATGGAAGCTGAGGCCATCGTCCCGTCCCAGCAACCCTAGTGGCCGTGAGGTGGCAAGGTCAGGCCAGCGACTCTTCACACTGAAACAGCCCATGTGGTCACCGTTAAGTTGATCCCATTGGCTGGGTGATGATTGCTGCTGGTGCACCCCAGCTCCCAACTTGAAAAAGAAGGTCTGGGGCTGACAGTGAAGGGGGAGGGGCACATTAGCATTAGCGATGCTAGACTCAACTTTGTTGTTGTTGTTAGGTGCCGTAGAGTCGGTATCCAACTCATAGCGACCCTACGTACAACAGGCGAAACACTTCTTAGTGCTTCTCTGCTGTTCATAGGGTTTTCCATGGCGGATTGATTTTTGGGAGTTGCCGGGTCTTTACATCCCTGTCAAATGTTTGTCAACATGTAGACCCGGCCACGTGAACTGAAGCAGGATTCGAACACGGTGTCTATTCCAGACTATCTTCATACACTTCACAGCTCACTAGCAGAGAAGACCGTGACCACGCCCACCTATTGCGACTTACTGTTTTACTTAACCTCAGCGTGTGTCTGTGCTAACCTTTAGTCCGTAAGATCCAAGGCAAAAATAATCCCAAACACAAACCAGCGAAAACCGAAGAACTTAGAAGGGAGGAGGTCACCGAGAGAATTTACAGAACACATTCAATTCTGAAAATAAGGATGTTGTACTTTTTTTTTTCCTTTCTTTTTCTTTTTCTTTTTTTTTTTTTTTTTTTTTTTTTTAATGGTACTGGGAATTGAACCCAGGGCCTCGCACCTGCATGCTCTGCAAGTGCTGGACCACTGAGCTGCACCCTCAGCCCATTTTTTTTTTTTTTTAACTTTTTGAGCCAGGGTCTCGCTAAGTTACGCAGACTGCCTCTGGTCTCGAACTTGCGATCCTCCTGCCTGCGGCGCTGTAATTACAGGAAGGATTTTGCACTTCTATTGCTTCATGTAAAAACCATGCCCACCAGAGCCACCTGTGTGGGTGGAGCGGTGAGGACACCACACAGACCGAGCACATTCCAGGGAGACAGGAAACAGCTCCCAGAGCGTGTCCCCCTCTCCTCACTGAGGAGGACTGCAGGATATGGTGTGTGTGTGGGGGGGGGGGTGAAGCCCTACACTGGGAAGGTGTCAAGGAAACCAGCTAAATACAGTTTCCAAAAAGCTAATGTGTTCTGGGTTAGAAAGAGACATATTTCATTCTTAGAACCTGTTGATTTCTCTAATGTGAGTAGACAGGAAATTTTTAAAAAATTCATCAATGATTGTGTTCTCTGGAGTCACAGGGTCACGTTCCATCCTCTAGAAAGCCGGGTGATTTTCATAGGGCTTTGAATCCTCTTGGATACATGCTTGAGATCAGAACAAATTCCACAGGACCCCCCGACCAGCGAGGCCAGTGGGTGAGCGCCACAGCCATCATTGGGTCAGGCATGGGCGTGAGCAGTGGGCGTGGGTGTGATGGAGAGACTAAGGCATGGAGAAAGGCCCAAGTGTGTGGGGGGGAGCAGAGAGAGTTTTGTAGCTGTCCCATGCCTTCTTCCCAGGCACAAAGAAGGAGACCTTGTCGTGCGTAGGTCCCCTTTATCTCATTGAAGGTCCTAAAAAAGGAGAAGTGTGTGGGGGTGTGGGTTAGGGATGACCGACAGTCATACAGTCCCTGTGCATTTCTCAGCATCAGTAACTCAGGTTTTCAGTTTCAGCAGAAGTAATCTGTAAATGACACCAAGCAGTGACTTTACATTGTTCAAAGTCCTATGTTACATATTAATATGGCCACCGAGCACAGACAAGACAATGCCATAGCCCCTGCAACTAAAGTATATTGCTCTAAACATATTTGTTATGCCCATATAAGCCTTTAGAAATTTGCTAATTATTTGTTCATCTAATGTGCATGAACGGTTTGCATTAATACTGTGCTGTTTTTCATTAGCGCATGAACCGAGTAAAAGATGTTGTGAGCACTGTAAGGAAGATGGTGTGTGAGCCTGTGTGTGAGTGCAGATATAGCTACCGAGGCAGAGAGAAGAGAATTGCAAAGCATGGAAAAAGTTAAAAATTAGTGGATCAGGGGAAGGGGTTTCAGGAGGTCTTGGTACTGTTCATACATTTTTACCATGAGTTTGAAATAATTAAAAAATTAAAAAAGTTAAGTTAAAACTGAAATAAATAATGACTAGCAGCACAAAAGGCAGAGTATATAACCAGGTTCCAGTCAAGGACAAGTGCATGCACGTACCGTGTGTGTGCATGCGTGTGTGCGCGCATGTGCCTGTGTGTGTGCACATGTGCCCAGAGGCCCTGTGAGTCCCTCATGACTCTGATCAGGGTCAGACTCTCAGGCAGCCTCGTTCTCTCTCGTTCTAAGACTCCTTCCTCCCAAAAATGGCATCCAGCATGGTAGCCTGTGGCCTGGGCATCTGGAGGCCGGATGTAAAGCCGTGTTGCCAAATGGGAGATTTCCAGTCCCTGCCCTGAGAAGACTTTCTGTGGGCTCCCAAGCCTGCTTTTCTATGGGGTGGATGCCCCAACATCCCTCAGGAACTGACCATCCCCTCCCATCACCACCCTCATGCCCTTGAAGTAGCACTTGAAATTCTGGGCAGCCTGGCCTTTTGCCTTAGCCACACGTGAAGCAGAGAGCAGGCCCACAAGCCATGCCAGCCCTTGTGTGGAGTTCATGTCAGATGTCTTGATTGTTGTTGTTGTTGTTAGGTGCCGTCGAGTCGGTATCCTACTCATAGCGACCCTCATAGGGTTTTCGATGGCTGCTGTTTCTGCATTGCCTTGGGAGTGGATTGCCAGGTCCTTCTCCCATTTTTCTGGTGCTGGGAATTGAACTCGGGACCTCAGAGACTGCAGAGCAGCGCTCTACCAACTGAGCTAGATCCCAGCCCGACATCTTGATTAGGCTTAGAATAACCTGCCCCTGATGTCAGGACGTTGTTCTCCTCCTTCTTCATGGTATCGTCTTAAAGACACAGAGAAGTTAAAAGACTTGCTCAGTGTGGTAAGAGCTCCTGTTTGACTCTAATCTGTTGGCTCTAAAGTCTGTGCTCTTAGTGAGCAAAGGGCAGTTCTACCCCTGAAAAGCTGTGGCAGGTAGAGAGGTTGCTGTGGTGATTAATGTTCATTGTCAACATGACTGACTGAGAGATGCCTAGATTAGCAAAGCAGGCCTCCAGCTGTGTCCGTGATGGTACTTCCAGAGACAGATCGTGAGGGCTGTGACCTAATGAACAGACTCATCTCTTGATGGGTTCAGGATACGATGGCATTATTGGGAGGCAGAACATAATCGGGAGACCACCTGGGAACACCAGGTGCTGTAGGCTTGGGAGAAGGACCCGACAACCCACTCCCAAAAATCAATCCACCATTGAAAACCCTATGAACAGGAGAGAAGCACTGACAATAGTGTTTTGCCTGTTGTACACAGGGTTGCTATGAGTCAGATACTGACTCAATGGGAAGCAAGTCATTGGGGGTTGGTCCTTGGGGGTATATCTTGCCCTGTCCTCTTCCCGCATCACCTTTTTTCTGTGCTTCCTGGATGCCAATGATGTCAACTGCTCTCCTGAGCCACACTCTCACTACCATGATGGATGGAAACGTCTGAAACCATGAGCCAAAATGCCATTTATTCTCAAATCTAATCTGCACCCTTTCAACAGTTTCAGAGGGTTACAAAATCAGACATGGATTAGAAACGTGAGTGGACTGGATTTAGTTCCAATCTGCATGTGATTCTGATCCACATCTTATTTTATTATTGTTGTGAGATGTCATGGAGTTGGGTCCAACTCATAGCGACCCTATGTACAACAGAATGAAACACTACCCAACACTATGCCATGCACATGATCTTTTTAATGTTTAAGCTCATTGTTGCAGCCACTGTGTCAGTCTATCTAGTTGAGGGTTTTCCCTTTTATCATTGACCCACCACTATCCCAAACATGATGTCCTTCTCCAGGGACTGGTCCCTCCTGACAACATGTCTAAAATACATAAGACACAGTCTGGCCATCCTTGCTTCCAAGCAGCACTCTGGTTGCACTTCTTCTAGGACAGATCTGTTGTTTCTTTTGGCAGTCCGTGGTAGAGTCAATATGCATCTCCAGCACCATAATGCAAAAGCGTTGGTTCTTCTCCTATCTCCTGAGTTTGCAGCCCTCTGAAACGCTTGAAAGGGCACGGATTAGATTAGGGGATAAACGGTAAGTCCTTCCTCCCTGTAAATTGTTCCTGTCAGGTATTTGGTCCCAATGATAACAATAATAACAAATCCATTGGCCTTAGTCCATGCTGGGCCCTCAGCTGGGGTTAGCGAGGCCTGGGGAGGGCAGCACCTGTACTGGCTGGACCTCCACACAGCAGCTCCACCATGGGGCTCCAGGGACTCCGCTCACAGGGTCACCTTGAGGACAGGCCTCCTTGTACTCATGTTGGCACAGGCCGCTCAGTGCACTCAGGCAAACCACAGGCGACCTCACTGAGTCCCTGAGGCAGACGGGGTGGCAAGCAGCAGAGAGCCCCAGGGCAGGCGTCACAGCAGAGAGGGCTGTCGAAGGCTCCCGGCACAGACTCCTGGGGGAGCCCTGACTGGGCCTGGGCTGCAGAGAGAGGGTTCTCACTGCCCAAGACTGTCCAAGGCTCTGAGCGAGGACGTTTTCCATCCCACTTAACTTGCCCTTCTCCTCTCTCCAACCATGTCCCAATTTCCAATCAAGAGCCAATTTCTTTTCATCTATAAGCTAAAATCCAAGCTTGGGGCTTGGAAAGGAAATAAGGAGGCTCCCAGATTCCAATTCCTTAAGTTCAGCTCTGATTTTGCCTCTCCTCTGGTCCAAAACCTTCAATGGCTCCCTACTTCTTTCTGTGCCCCCAGTCACCAAACCCCAGGAGGGAAGTATTCTTCTTCCACTGTCTGTATGCCTATATCCCAGCTTCTGTCTCCCTGCTACCTGGACAATGTCATCTGGAGCAGCTTGGCCCAGGGAGAGGGCCATCTTTTTAGGTGAAAATCTGCTGTCATAGTAGATGGTTGTGCTGATTAGGTCAGGGGCTTGGGAGACACAGCACTGCCTTTGGCACTGGAGACTAAGGTTTAAATTCACACCTAGAGCTCTGTGTTTTTGAACAAGTTACCTAACCTCTCTGAGCATCTATTTCCTTATACCCTCTAAGGAAAACTTATCATTTCTGTCCTACTCAAAACTACTCTTGACTCCGCCAAAGAAAACGCCTGCCTAAAGCAAACTTTGTCATTTAGCCTATGGGTCCAGGCAGGCTGCAGGTGCTAACAGTCAAATTCTTGTTCCCCAGGTTTCCCCAACTTGCTGAGCACTGTCCTAGGTGTGTATGGCTTCTGCTATGGTTTGAATATGGTTTGTCCCTCCAAACTCATGCAGGAGTTTCATCTCCAAAGTCTTATGTTAATGGTAGTAAGTAGATGGAAACTTAAGTGGTCTATGGAATTTGTAGGTGGGTCCTTAGGAAAGTGAATACATTAGATTAGGTCATTAGAGTGGATTGAATCCTGAGGACTTTTATAAGGATAGGGAAAGAGACCAAATATAGGCATGACACAGTCAAGGAGGGGTTTGCCAGAGCCTGTGCCATGCTGTTTGGATTTCTAGTCTCCAAAACTGTGAGCTACACAAACCTCTTTTCTTTATAAGTTAGCTGGCCTCAGGTATTTCAATAGAGTAACACAGCTCCTCAGGGCAACTATAACAGACTGGCCTGGGCCATCAGCTTTACAGCACTTTTTAGTTTCTTTTTAAAATATTATTTTCAAGCTAGGTGACTTGGCACAAGCCTATAATCCTAGCAACTCAGGAGGCTGAGACAGGAGGATCACGAGTTCAAGGCCAGAGGCAGCCTGCACAACTTAATGAGACCCTGTTTCAAAATAAAAAGTACAAAAGAGGGTGCTGCTCAGTGGTAGAGAACTTGCCTAGCAACCCAATACTGAAACAGACAAATAACAACAAAATCCTCCATTTTCTCCAAGGTTTGACTACCTGCTGAACTTTCTGTGAAGCCAGCTATCATATAAGTCAGGACAAGAGGTCTGTTCTGTTTTGTTTGGTTTGGAACTTTATCAAACATCATCCCCCAAGGCTTCCTCTTTCATGAGGTGCCCATGCCTAGAGCTACTCAAGAAGGGTGCCCTCCCTCCACCCTGGGGGTACAAGTGTGGGGCAGAGCCTGTCCTGGTGAATTCTGGTCACATTGGGGACTGCAGGAGGAGCTGGGGATGCCGGAAAACTGCTTCTTCATCTTTGATTTTCCAGAAACTCCACCGTCTCCGAGCAGGGCGTTAATCAGTAACAGTCCTGGGGGGAGTATACTTTGGAACAGCAAATATTTGCTGAAGGCTTCAGGCGACAAAACTCCCGAGTCCATCTTTCCTCTGAATGAGCTCCCAGGCACCAGGGGCCTCTTTGGTAAGAGGGGTGGATGGCGGGGAGCCCCGTGGCATGCCTAGCAGGGAGGGATGGGGACAGGAGATGCTCTTGCTGTCTCTGCGTGGGCTCCAAGGTGAGGGGTGGGTGGACGGACACAGAGTCCTCCACCCTAGACTCCATGGGGTGCTGAGGGTCAGACACCAAGGAGGCCAGAGGAAGGGCTGGGAAAGCTTGGCATTTGGTGACCCCAGCTCACTGCCAGGGCCAGGGAGGGAGGAGAGGCACCGCACCCCACACATCGCCCGGGTGAGCTGTTGGCTTCCCACCACTCAGGCTGTTTAGGGGGAGGTGTGTGCGCACCACGTTCGATGGCGCCCTACTCCAAGAAGCGCCACAGATTCTGGACCACTGTTTTGATGATCAAGGGCTCAAAAGGTCAGGAAAGCCCAGGCCGTACTGTTCAGTTGCAGGGACAGGAGTGGCTGGGTGTTACGGGGCTGCCACCCCACAGACTGAAGGTGACACTTGGCATTGGAAGGGGTGACACCGGGCTGCTGTGCGAGTGTACTTTCCTGGTCATTGTGTCAGAGCCTGGTCATTGTGTCAGAGTCAAGAGGACTCTCCCTCCTTGCAGAGTGCAGCTGCACCCAGTGATAGAATTGTCCTGTCCACGTGGGCTTCAGCAACGGCCACGTATTTCTCACAGTTCTGAGGTCAAAGATGAGGGGCTGGCATGGTCAGGAGGTGTTGATGGCCAGCTTCCTGGGTCGTGGTCACCTTCTCGCTCGTGCTTCAAAGAGAGAAAAAGGAAGGATCCAGTCTCTCACCTTCTTCTTCTTCTTCTTCTTCTTCTTCTTCTTCTTCTTCTTCTTCTTCTTCTTTTTTTTTTGCTGTGCTGGGGGTTGAACCCAGGGCCTCGAGCCTGCATGCTTTGCAAGTGCTGGACCACTGAGCTGCACCCTCAGCCTTTTTTTTTTTTTTTTGAGACAGGGTCTCGCTAAATTGCGCTGACTGCCTCTGGCCTCGAACTTGCAATCCTCCTGCCTCCTCCTCCCCAGCCGCTGGGATTACAGGCATGCACCACTGCCTCAGCTCTGGTGGGGTCCAGAAGGGAGTGGGGATGAAGGATCAGGGGCACCTTGGTGGCCAGCCCTGTCAGCCTTTAGGACACAGGCCCGGTGGCGTGGCTGAACCCCAGGAACTGAGTGTGGACGCAGCCGGGTGGCAGAGCCCAGGACCCAGGCTCTCAGCCTGGGGGTACAGAGGGAGCCCCGAGAGGCAGCAGCGTCGGGGACAGCTAGTGGTGAGGAGTGGGGAGCTGGAGAGGTGCCGCCCAGGAGAGACCTCACCCCACTAGGCTGCATGGCTGAGGCAGCGGAGTCCAGCATGCAGCTCACAGAGTCCTGTGAGGGTCAATGAGATTAAGCCAGTGGGTGGAGCCCAGGCCTTGTGCCAAAGTTGGGGTGGGAGCTGCAGTAGAGAAAGAAGGAAGACCTCCAAGGAACTGTGTATGAGGTGCAGGGGAGGAGGGTCTTCATCGGCAAATCTGTGTGGGGCAGCATCCCTTTGTCCTTGCCTGATTGCAAATCCCCAGCCAAATGTGTGTCACGCACCAAGGTCCTGTGGCCCAGCATGGAGGGGCCGCTTTATGGCTGAAGCAGATCAGTACAAGGTTTGTGAGGCCCCCAGATTCTACCTGACCCTGCTCTGATGCCCACCCAACCCTCCTTGCTGCCTCCTGCCCCAGAGAAGAGGCTCTGCCCCGGCTTTGTGGGAGAAAGTAGAATGAACAGAAAAAGAAGAAGAGGCCAGGAGCTGCCTGCGGGCCAGCGGGGGGATGGGACCTGGAGGAAATGAGCCCCATCCCCAGGTGAACCAATGCCTCGCCCCCCACCCCCAATTGCTCCAGGTGCTCTGGGGCCGGGCTAACCTGCAGGATCCCCCATGGGCCCCAAGAAAGAAGGAGGTGGGGTGGTGGAGGAGACAGTTGATTGTGCGTTGAGACCATCTCTGTCCCCTTTTCTGCCCAGGATGTCCGGCTGCCGAAGGGTGGGAGTGGTTGGCCTCCACAGCTGACCCCATGAGGCTGGCGTGGAGCCTCCTACTCCCCGCCCTCCTGGCGGGGGTGTGGCTGGGGCCCGGCGTGGCCCTTGGCCCCCATTCAGGACTGGAACATGAGACTCCGGAACATGAGACTTTGGAGCCCCAAGCTCCTCAGAACCAGACTCGGGGGGAGGTGCAGGCTCCCCCCAACTACGAGGAGGACAAGGAGGCCTGGCTGAGAGCCAGCACGCAGCAGCTCTCCAAGGAGACCTCCAACTTTGGGTTTAGCCTGCTGCGGAGGATCTCTATGCGGCATGATGGTAACGTGGTCTTCTCACCGCTGGGTGTGGCCTTGGCCATGGCGGGCTTGATGCTGGGAGCCAAGGGGCAGACCAGAGCCCAGCTGGAGAGGGGACTCCACCTGCAGGCCATGAGCCGCACCGGGCCGCTGGACCTGCCAGCCCTCTTCAAGAGGCTCAGACAGACCCTCTCACGCAACCAGGAGCTGGGCCTTGCCCAGGGGAGCCTTGCCTTTATCCACAAGGATTTCGACATCAAGGAGACCTTTCTCAACTTGTCCAAGAGCTATTTCGATACAGAGTGCGTGCTCACGAATTTCCGGAATGCCTCACAGGCCAGGAGGCTCATGAATCATTACATTGACAGACAGACTCAGGGTAAAATCCCCAAGCTCTTCGATGAGATTAATCCTGAAACCAAATTAATCCTTGTGGATTACGTCTTGTTCAAAGGTACTTTGAGAACATTCTACTCTCTCAAAGCCACAGGACCCTGTCACTATCTCTTTTTCTTTTCTTTCTTCAGCCAGAGGAAAGTTTATGCTGAAGAATGTCCTATGAACAGGTTCTCAGGTTACACAAACAGGTCTGGCATGCCCTGAGCTGTGGCAGACACTTTCCCTTGAGGCCCCAGCCCTCCTCACCCCATGTGCCTGTGGTACTTGCAGTTTCACCATACCGTCACCTGGGACAAGTGACAAAACCTGTCCTTGGATTTTTAATGTAGAAAATAGGGACATAGCCAGGCGTGGTGGCGCATGCCTGTAATCCTAGCGGCTGGGGAGGTGGAGGAAGGAGGATCACAAGTTTGAGACCAGAGGAAGTCTGCGTAACTTAGCGAGCCCCTGTCTCAAAAAGTTAAAAAAAAAAAAAAAAAAAAGAAAAAGAAAGAAAGAAAGAAAAGAAAAGAAAGAAAAGAAAAAAGAAAATAGGGACATAGTTAGGAGGCAACATGAGCTAATGAATGGAAAGTCCACTGGACGCCACAGGCATGAATGGGTCACCCGTTTGGTCTTCCCAATGGCCGATGACGCAGGCAGAGGAGGGCTGTTGTCTCCTTTCCGAAGGAGGTGAAGGTCAAGGGTAGAAAGATTGGCTGGATCAGGGTCACACCGTGACTGGCAGGGCCAAAGCCAAACAAGGGGCTCCAGCTCTGCCTGAGGGGGCCCAGAGTGTGATGGGGCAGCGACTGGAGCAGACGGCCGCGCCAGGAGACTCACAAAGTCTGGGGCAGGGAGCCACTTTGCAGACAGCCAGGCCACACCCCAAGACAGAGGCCACGCCTCCTTGCGTGGGGCCGGGCATTCTTAGAGCGAAGCGAAGCACCAGGTGGGCCAGAAATGCTTCCTCTGCACGTGGCGTGTATTTGCTCGGGGCGTGCGTGGGCAAAGAGGCCAGAGGCCCGTGGTGTGGAGAGGGCCAAGCAGTGGTCTGAAGCCTTCTCCAGGCTGAGGCCATCATCAGGGACGGAGAGAGGTTTGTTCAGGCCCAGCTCCAGGAGGGGGGGGCGGAGATGGTCCTTGCTCTTGGCTGTCGTTCCAGTAAGGGGTGGGAGTGGAGCTGTAGTTCGATCTTTGGGGAATGTACGTGGCCTGCCTGAGCTGTGGTCCACGCAAACTCCATGAGGGGCTGCCCTTCCTCCCTGGGGTGAAGGGGGCTGAACATCTCCCCTCTGTGACTTGGGCAAGAGCGGCGTGTTCCGCGGAGGCCGGTTTCCGCATGCGCTCTTTTCTGACCTATTCAGGGAAATGGCTGACCCCGTTTGACCCTGCCTTCACCGAGATCGACACTTTCCACCTGGACAGGTACAAGGCCGTTAAGGTGCCCACGATGTACAGGACAGGCAAGTTCGCCTCCACCTTTGATAAGGACTTCCGCTGTCACGTCCTCAAACTGCCCTACCGGGGAAACGCCACCATGCTGGTGGTCCTCACGGAGAGAACAGGGGACCACCTGGCTCTGGAGGACTACCTGACATCAGACCTGGTGGACACGTGGCTACGGAACATGAAAACCGGGTAGGACCCTTCCTCAGGCCACCACAGACTCAGCCTGTCCATCCTTGCGCATGCGCCCCATAGTTCCGTCCATTCCCTGCTGCTTCATGCGCTTCCACCCCAGGGAGCTCCCAGCTGCCCGGGCAGGGCCAGCGTCACCCCCGGTGCCTGGCTTCTTCTTTCATTGACTCAGCAAGTACTTCCGACCTGTCTCCCACTGAGACAGCCAAAGGATGCCAGGGATGCCTGGGTGAACAGAACAGACAAAAGTCCCCGCCCTCGTGAGCAGGTGTTCTAGTGAAGGGGGACACATGGCCCAGGAAGAGGACAGGGCACGTCAGCAGGGGGCAAGCGACCGTCAGGGAGGGCCTCACTAAGAAAGATGGTAAGGGAAGCCCTAAGATTGAGCGGTGGATCATGTGGAACCTCCGGGGAGCGCAGTATCGAGGAAGGGGTGGGAAGGTTCTGGGATGCAGTGAGCCTGGCGGGTCTGAGGAACGGCCAGCTGGCCTGCGTGGCGTGGCCAAAGCCATGGGAGATGAGATCAGAGAGGAGCCAGAGCCCTGCCACCCACGACCTCACCTCACAAGCCCAGGCGAGATGTGGGCTCTGTCAGAGGGAGACGGCAAACCGTGGTGGGTTCCGAGCAGAGGCGCCCCATGATCCCATCAAAGGATCACAAAAGCTCCAGTGTGGAGAGGAGACCTACAGGGATGAGGGTGACAGCCAGAGGCAGCTCAGGAGAGATCTACAGGGACCCAGAAGAGCGCCACTCATGGGAAGGTGTGGTGGCAGTGGAGGCGAGGGCAGGTGGTTGGATTCCGGGTCTAGAAGGAAGCCAGGGTCAGCAGAATTTGTTTGTTGATTGGCTATGGGGTGGAGAGAGACAGAGACAGAGAGGGACAGAGATCAGGCAGTCCAAGGTGACTGCCACGTTTTTGGCTTTGGCAACTGGAAGGATGGATTTGGCACTTACTGAAGGGGGGAAGGATGTGTGAGGAACGGGGCTGAGGGAGAATTGGAGAGCTCAGTGCTAAAATTCGCATCAGGACATCCGATAGGAGAGGTCCGGGAGCCCAGGCCGAGGTCCAGACTGGAGATAGATATGAATCCGGGAGTGGCGGGCACACAGCTGGGAGTTAAGACCACAAGAAGGGTGCGATTGCCTGGGGAGGGGCCTCTGCATGGAGAGAAGGGCCAGAGGCCGAGTCGGCACGCAGGTGTTTGTCTGAGAAATCAACCCACCTGGCAGAGCACAAAGAAAGCACACCTGCAACCAAAATCCCATGGCTGTGTCTTCTGAATCCTGCCATTCCCGAAGTTGGGGTGCAGGTGAGCTCAGCTAAAGGCCCCAGCTGTTGGGTTCATCTCCACTCTTCTGATTTCATTTCTCTTCAGATCTTGGTGTGTTAAGTGCTGTGCAGTTGAGTGCGACTCACAGCGACCCTATGTACAACAGAAGGAAACATTCCCCGACACTGTGCCATTCAGTGCGTCTCTGCCATTCACAGGGTTTTCAATGGCTGATTGTTTTGGAAGTGGGCTGCGGGGTCCTTCTCCCGCTCTTTGTAGTGCTGGGGATCGAACCCAGGGCCTCAGAGTACACAGAGCAAATGCTCTACCAACTGAGCTAAATCTCAGCTCTTCAAATCGTTGTTGTTGTTGTTGTTGTTGTTGTTGTTGTTGTTGAAACACATCCCGATTCTGTGCCAGGCACACGACCTTATTTATGTTTAAGCCCATTGTTGCAGACACTGTGTCAATCCATCTGGATTGGATTTTCCTCTTTTGCGGAGGGTTTTCCTCTTTTGCGTTGACCTGCTACTCTCCCAAACATGATGTCTTTCTCCAGGGATTGATCTCTCCTGACTACATATCCGAAATATGTAAGACGCAGTCTGGCCATTCTTGCTCCCAAAGAGCACTCTGGTTGCACTTCTTCTAGGACAGATTGTCACATCCTTCTCCCATTTTTGCAGTGCTGGGAATCGAACCCAGGATCTCAGAGATTGCAGAGCAGTGCTCTACCAACTGAGCTAAATCCCAGACCCTTCACGTCTTTAGCACCTAGTAAAGGACCTCAAATGTAAGCCGTCACAAATTTTGCTGAATGAATGCATTTGTAAATTAATCTGCAGGACATGCATGTCCTCAGTTATATTCCAGCCTAAGAGCCTGGCCCAACCATGCAATAGGGAGAGGAGGGATATGGCGAAAAATAGCAGGTTGCATTTGTATTCATGACGTCCCTACTGCGCCCCAGACATTGTTCTGGGTCCTTAGCATGCATGTATCATTCTTCTGAGCAACTCCATGAAATCAGTATCGGTATTTTTGGCTACACTTCACAGAATAAGAAATTGGGACCTTTTAAAGATGCATTTGGTGTTGATTAGTAGTTTTTATTTATTTTTTTTTTAATTATTTTGGGGCCATAGAACTCATCCTTCTAAACATTATATTTTTGGAGAACTTCAACATAGAAAATAGATCATTGCAGGGCTTCCTCGGCTACAGGTGGTAAGGGATGTTCTCTTTGCTTTCCTTGCTTGTCCACCTCTGGACTCCTGGGCTTCTGGGAACACTGAGGGCTGTGTGCTCTGGGGGCTGGGAACGCCATCCTTCAGGGGTCTGTAGGGACGTCGGAAGCAGCTATTGGGTTGTCCTGGGTTACTTTTTTTTTTCTTTTTTTTGCGGTACTGGGGGTCAAACCCAGGGCCTCACGCCTGCATGCTCTGCAAGTGCTGGACCACTGAGCTGCACCCTCAGTCCATTTTTTTACTTTCTGAGACAGGGTCTCGCTAAGTTATGCAGACTGCCTCTGGTCTCGAACTAGCGATCATCCTGCCTTCGCCTCCCGAGCCGCTGGGATTATAGGCGTGCGCCACCACGCCCGGCTGGCCTGGGTTACTTTTAAAAAAGAGATATGGACAAAGTATGGCATTCTCTACTAAAGGACGTGAGGCGTGGGCTGAGAAATCACTGGCTCGCTAACGCTGAAGAAATAATATCTGCTGCAGAGCCAGAAGAACTCGCTCTGAGGTAGATCGTTACAAAGGAATGGCAGGAGCTACAGAGTCCACTAAAGAGCACTCGTTCATGGAAATCACCCTGGAGGGTGGGGAAAGAACTAGGTTCCTCATGGTGTTCACAGCCGCTGGCTCTGTCTGCGTGCCACCCTCCTCTGCCCTTGTGCCGCAGGACTGTGGAGGTCTTCTTTCCCAAGTTCAAGCTGAACCAGAAGTACGAGGTGCATGAGCTGCTGAAACAGATGGGAGTCCAAATGATCTTCTCGCCCTCGGCTGACCTCGGGGAACTCTCCGCCACGGCGAGAGACCTTCAGGTGTCCAAGGTGAGTCAGAGTGTGCCTTACGGCCCGATCCTGAGCACGAAATGCCACCCGAACAAACATTTTGCAAACCATGTCACTTTGATAGGATGCCTGATTGTGGTGGAGAATTAGCTTTAAATTCTAATGGCTGGAAATAGCTCCCACGTTGGATGCTCTAAGAATTTCAAGCTATTTACTAAAATACTTTTTCAACTATGTTGTCCTCAGCAGAGCCTCCCTCTTCTCTCCCAATGATGAAGGGGACCCCCCTGAAATGAACTGGTTCCCAGATCCATCAGCTATGCTAGATATCGAGAAGCTCATGAAATAATACCACCTTTAGGATGAAAGAAGCCCCCAGATATCACCTGGCCCAACCTCCCATCCCCCGTGGATGCCCCCTCTATAAGTATCCCTTCAGAATGGCCATCATTTTACCCTAACTCGTGTTTTCTTGGTCCTGCTTCTGTCTCTAAAATGACTTGATGTTGTTAGGTGCCATTAAGTCGTATCTGACTCATAGGGAGTCTCATAGGGTTTTCAATGGCTAATTGTTTTGAGATTGCCACGGGAGTGGATTGCCACATCCTTCTCCCATGTTTGCGGTGCTGGGAATCGAACTCGGGACCTCAGGGGCTATAGAGCGGTGCTCTACCAACTGAGCTAAATCCCAGCCCCAAAATATGTTCAATAAATATTTATTAGGTGCCTGTGTCCAGAAATTTGTCAGTGAGAGTGCCTGGCTGCAGGCTCAGAGCGTACTTCACTATTCCACATGTCATGCTGGGTTCCTGTGGCCTCCCGGGGGCAGCCCCTGGTACAATCCAACCACACATCCTACCAGATGGGCCCTGCACCTCTAAACCCAAGGGGCAAGGTCAGGAGGGCAGGACCACCATGAAGAACTTCCAGGAACGATCAATCCCCTCTCCCCACGGCTACGCAAACGGTCTTCCCTTCTTTTCCTTTTCTAGGTCTTACAACAATCGGTGCTGGAGGTGGACGAGAAAGGAACTGAGGCCGTGGCAGGAATGATGTCGGAAATCATTGCTTACTCCATGCCTCCCATCATCAAAGTGGACCGGCCCTTCCACTTCATGATCTATGAGGAAAGCTCCAGGGTCCTGCTGTTTCTGGGCAGGGTGGTGAACCCGACTCTCCTGTGACTTGGACACATGTGAGTTCCCAGAGCACCCGAGGGGGCCCACCCCAAAGGATGTCAGTGCTGCGGGAGGAGGAGGAGCTCAATCCTTTTGTCCTGCTAGTTTCTGCTGTTGTCGGATTAACACAAGTATTAAATTGATGCGCACTTTAAGATGTCTGACAACCTGTGTGGCCTTTCAAACCTGTTCCTAAGAGCCCGCTAACTGACTGAAGACTAACCGGGTACCTTCTTCTGTTGCTTACATGCCTTGGACGTTAACAACAGTCGATCAGAATGCTATTTCAGGAGAAAGCCCTTGGGGTGGGGGAAAGACTCGCACATTCTCCTTGAGTCGCCCTTCTCTCTCTCCACGTCTATCTAGTGCAAAATAAGTGCTTTATTTCTATCTACTACAGGATTATTTCTTACTAAAATGAGGAGGAAACCACCACAGTCAGTCCTGATCACAGCGTCTGGCTCAATGACGCCCATTGGACGCCATGGTACATTCAGTCACGTGGCAGAGGCATCCAGTGAACCACAGATTTTCCAGTTCAGTGACTTCGTTCCACAAAGCAAAGAAACAGGCCCACGTTGTGACTTTCGGGACAGTAAGCATTCCTGTGGTCATGCATTTCTTCCTTCATAAGAATATATATACGCTAACAATTACATTTTATAGCTGCTTGGTGTAAAGATGAACATATTCTGGATTGTATTAATCTTTTTTTACCAGTGTAACATATGTGTCTTCCTGATGGCTAGAAGCAAAATATTTTTGTGGCCTCTTAAAATGTGGTAGGCTTTAGGCATGGTGCCT
This sequence comes from Pedetes capensis, assembly GCA_007922755.1. NCBI lineage: Eukaryota > Metazoa > Chordata > Mammalia > Rodentia > Pedetidae > Pedetes > Pedetes capensis. Next base: position 95,330 of record VMDO01000291.1, on the reverse strand, counting down.
ACAACATGTAAATGGATAAGTCACACCTTATATCTCAGTGGACAGAGAACAGTAGTCCAAGGTCACCCAGTGTGGTGATGGCAAGCCAGAGGCTTCTTTCTCCTATGTCTAGACTCCGAGCCTTTTCACTCTTCCTGCTCTGAAACGTTTGACTGAGTCCCGCTAAACAGGCGGCATGCGTTCACTGCAAAGTTGCCCAGAGTGGCCAAACAGAAAGTAAGCATGAACCTCGTCCTAAGATGAAAGGGAAAATAGCAAACACCCCTGAAGCATTCTTAGGTCATCGTTTTTTTGTCAGAGAAACAGGAAATTATGAGTAAATTATGAGATTCTTGAATGGAGCTAACTAACCTTGGGACATCAGCTGTGTTAACTAAATGCCTAGCTGCATTTCTATCTGTTGCTAGCTGGTGTGTAAACATACCTAAAATTACTTTATTGATTAGTTATCTTGGTTACTAATAATAAGAGTAATATGAATAGGAGGTAATATTAAGAGGGAGTCTAAAGATTACTTTATCATTCCCCAATCTGGACACGAATCCATTCCTGTAGTCCTTTCCATCGGCACTGTCACAGCTGAAACTAGAGGCTAGCTCTGACATTCCTAAGTGCTTATGTGCAGTTAGTCAGATTTGTTTGTGGAAAAACAAATAAAAAGAGGAATAAAAGAGTACTCAGGCAACTTTCTCCCCTTAAGGGATGAAATCTAAAAGAGGAATATTCTGAAATAAACATGGCCAAACACAGTTACAGAATGATCTGGTACTATTGGCCACAGATGGAACAAGAACTTTCTCAACCACATACTTAAAGGATCTATTTGATACAGTGATAGGCAAAATATTGATAAGACTATCAGTCTTGTTTTGGATATAAATGGAGATAGATGGATAGTCATAACTATCACCAATTTACTGTTTATTTTGTTTCTATATATCTGTTCTTGGAAGTATAATTTTAACAAATATTTCAAAAATTTTAGAAGTTATCATGTTCGTGAAAAGAAACTTCCAAAAGTAATTTTGATTAATTGTTTTAATTGAGAATTTACTCCTTAGGTTTCTCTCTGTTCTTGACCTTTATAAGCAGTGGTGATGATTGCCTGTCAAATCACTCTCTCTTTTTCCCACATTGGTAATGGGAATATAAAAGCTTGTAACTTTGCTGATTTTATCATTTAGCAATCAGATTGAAAATCTCCATTTTATTTAAAGTAACAGAGTCACTGCTGACTGTGAATCAAATTACTGGAAACACTGCTGCAGCTTTGATGTTCTATTACGCACCACAAATTCTCCCGATCATAATATATCCAATTCCACATTAGCGATGCTAGTAGGAGATACAATTAAAATAGTTAAACAAAATCCACAAAAAAAAATGTGCTGAATTTCTTTAACCAGTACCGTCAAGTTTCTCTGACCTACTGGATTTTTAACTACTTATCTGATTGTCTTTTAACGAAGGATATTATAAATCACTAACCACTGCCCAAAAGAGGAAGGAAGAGGGGAAGCCAATGGCATAGAAAAGTCTCACTGAGAAATTGTCCCCTGAATAGTTACACTTGATGTCAATACGTTTCCCTTACTCATTACTTAAAAATGACCTGTTGGTCTTTATAGAATAAAAACTGCAGGAAAGTATTCAAAACTTTTTCCACGAACACAGGCATCTCGCTAACCTGTTTTATTTTGAGTAAATTCATTATCCATTTCACATTATAAAAAGGAATCGCTCGCATATGCATTCACAAAGTAGATCATCTTTATCATACATCAATATATTTAAAAAAACTTTTTTCTAATATCAATATAGTTATATGCTAATCGTATTTTGAAATAGAGAAGCTGACAATAGCTTCATACAGTATATTTCAGGAACTGACATTTTAAAATGAAGAACTGTATATGTTCCACAGGCAAATTTTGATGGAAATATTAGCATTAGTACAAATAAATGCTGTTGACATAGCTTAAGCATGATAGCTTGGAATAACAGCTGATTCGAACTAGAGTCATCATTTTAAATTAAGGACCGATACAACCTACGAAGTAAACAAAAGCATTTATAAAAGAAATTCTAGGAAATAAAGGAAATCATCACTCTATTATTTTGAAGGTTTTTGCAGCTCAACGTTATCAGAAAGCTTTGCGGGATTTTCATTGCCAAATCTAAATGTGGGAATGTCCAGGTGCCATATATTGTCACCCAATTGTAGGACTGATAAAACAGCAGACAGCTGTTCAGTTTGACTTTTCAGTTGGGTTTAGAGACCCATGAGAAAACAGTGTCTTCCTAACTCCCCAAACCCCCAACGAATTTCATATGATGTGGACTGTCATATGATTTCTAAATGCCCAAACTGTGGAACAATGAAACAATTTGTTTTCTACATAAAGGTGGGATTGTCTCTCTTGCAGTTGTAGTTAAAGCACAAAGCTGTTTTCTATTACAATGCACCGTAGCCCCGGAATTCTCTGACCTCATTATTGTTTAAGAAACATATCAAACCTCCTAGGGAATCTAATTCCAAATAAGGGAAGATTAACATCAGCTGCTATTATATCCCTTTACCCATTCGTTAAAAAAAGAGAAAAACTTAAGAAAAAAAACCTCAGCCATTGCTTTAGCTTTTGTCCATCAATTACGTTATCTCCAGCTGTCTTTGCCTCCTTCATTAAGCGGTCGATTTAAGGGTTGGATTTTCTGGATTTTCTGAAGGAAAAAAAGGAAGGAATGAGGGAAGGAAGGGAAATCAGGCGGGGAGGGAGAAAAGAAAATATGAAAAATTTCATCTAAACAATGCTTACAAAGTAAATTAAAAATACAGACAAGCCTCATTGAACAAACCTAATGTTATGGTTTGGATCTAAAATGTCCCCCAAAGTTCATGTCATTTGGTCACAGCTGATGGCACTGTCCTGCAAGGTAGTAGGACTTGGAGAGGCCAGTCGAGCTTGGCAGGAGTGAGTCACTGGGGGCATGCCCTTGGAAGTTTTTATCCTGGACCTGTGGCTCTGTGTTCTCTCTCTCTCTTCCTGGTCGACCATGCTGTGAGATCATCCACCACAGGCCTTGCTGCCACCCACTGCTGCCGTGTCTGCCCTGCAGCCATCATGGACTGATTCTCTAACTGTGAGCTCCCAATAAATCTCTTCCTCCGTAAGTTTGTCTGGGTTGGTTTCTCTGCAACAGCAATGACAGCTGACTCACACAGTAAATTGGTACTGGAGGGTGGGGTTGTTGCTGTGCAAAACCCTGACCATGTAGTTCCTAGGTCATCTTTGGAACTTGCTTGCAGGAGGAGTTTGGAAGAGTATGGAAATTTGGACAAGAGAAGGCCTGGACGGCTTGAGGGGCAGTTCTGGGGGGATTAAGGAAGACAGAACACTGCCACCAATAGAATGCAGACAGGGCTCACAGTGTTTTAGAGAAAAAATGAGGATTCTACAGGGTATCTGACTAGAGGCAATGCATGTTATAGTCTAGCAAAGAGACTAACGGTATTCTTCCCATGCCCAATTGAGTGAGGCTGAATTTAAAAGTAATAAACTGATCTGGGCAGATGAAATATCAAAATGGCATAATGTTCAGGCTGTATGTTGATTGTTGCTTGCTGGTTTTAGCCAGATTTATGAGGAAAACATGGAACAAAAAGCACCAAAAAAATCCGAAAAATATGCAGTTTACAGTGAGAAAAGGCTGGGCATGTCTTAAGGTTACTGCAGAAAAGGGTTGGTTAGGGCCAGGAGGCCTTAACTTTAAAGAGATAAGCCACAGTGAAGGAAACCCTTGATCTTTTCCTTGGAGCAAAAATTCCCTCAAGGTACAGAAGGAGTTGGCCAGACCTCTCCCATCTAAAGCCCCAGGGTATGAAAAGGGAATGTCTGAAAATCTGTCACCTAGATGCACTCCTGAAAAGATGTCGCACAAGGAAATGATTTCTTGACCTGGGCACACAGAGGGCCCTGCTGCAGCTGTGGTTCAAAAGGGTGAAGCCACCTCTGGAGCCAGTAGCAAAGCTTGGTGTCATCCATGAGGTGCTAGTTTTGCAGGCAAGCCGAACACAAGAGTTAAGGGGTTATGGAGGCTGCCACCAAGGTTTCAGAAGATGGCCTTCAAAGCCAGGCAGTGTATACCGGGGTTGGATGCCCTGTGGAGCTTCCTTGCAGGATTAATGTGTGACACTTTGTGAGTGGAGCGTAACCAGCAGTGGAGACCCCAGGATGTTACAGATGCCAACAATGTGAAACATCTGCCAAGGGAAGCTGCTGGCAATACGTGGAGCCAGCCCAGGAAGGCCCAGGGCGGAACCACACAACCCCAAGCCCAGATGATGCCAGATGCCAGATGATATCACGTGTGCCAGATGCCAGACTTGAGCTGACCAAGTGTGTTTGTCCAGCAGAATATTGGTCTCGCTATGAACCGATCCTTCCCTTGTGTGCTCCCATTGCTCCCTTTTGGAATGGGAATGCTTACTCTGTGCCATTGTGTGTTGGAAGCATGTAACCTGTTTTTTGTTTCTCAGGGGCTCACAGCTAAGTTTGCCTTGAGTCTCAGTGGAGACGTGGCCTTATACTCTTGAACGGAATTGAGATTATTGAGGCAGAGGCAGGAGGATCGCAAGTTCGAGACCAGAGGCAGTCTGTGTAACTTAGTGAGACCCTGTCTCAAAAAGTAAAAAGGGCTGAGGGTGCGGCTCAGTGGTCCAGCACTTGCAAAGCATGCAAGTGCAAGGCCCTGGGTTCAAGCCCTATTACCACAAAAAAAAAAAAAAAAAGAAAGAAAGAAAGAAAGAAAGAAAAGAAAAAAAGAATTGAGACTGTTAAGACTTTGGGGACTCTTGACGTTGGACTGAATGCATTTTGCATTATCAGATAGCCATGATCTTTGGGGGCCAGTGGCAGTGTTATAGTTTGTATGTAGAATGTCCCCCAAAGGTCATATCATTTTGGCCCCAGCTGGTGGCATTGTCTTGGGAGGTTGTGGAACTTTGGGACACAGGTCTTCCTTGGCAGAAGTGAGTAACTGAGGGCATGCCCTTGGGGTTTTTTATCCTGGACCTGTGGCTGCACAGTCTCTCTCTTCCTGGTCCACCATGCTGTGAGGTCATTGGACACAGGCTCTGCCACTGCCGTGCCTGCCCTGCCACCATTATGGACTGATTCTCTAGCTGTGAACTCCCAATAAGCCTCTTCCCCCATAAGTTTGGGTTGGTTTTTCTGCTATAGTGACAACAGCTGATTAATACAACTAATATGTAAGAATCCTGATTAAGGGAAAAATGAATTACACATTGAAGATAACTTAAAATTGTCTTTAATTTATGTGTGTACCTAACATAGTATTCAACTTAATTCATACAATGTTTTCTGTATTTTAATTTTATATAATCAAATGGAAATTTCACAGGCCTACATAAATCAATTGTTTGGCCTTAGAAAAAATAACATATAATCTACACCTATACTTCCTTTCGCCTGCATCTGTAGCCCTGTGGCATTCCATCCTGTCAGATCTCAGAAGCTAAGCAGGGTCGGGCCTGGTTAGTACTTGGATGGGAGACCGCCTGGGAACACCAGGTGCTGTAGGCTTGGGAGATGGGCCCAGCAACCCACTCCCAAAAATCAATCTGCCATTGAAAACCCTTTGAACAGCAGGGAAACACTGACAATAGTGTTTTACCTGCTGTTCGTAGGGTTGCTATGAGTTGGATACCGACTCGATGGCACCTAACAACAACTACAACAATACTTCCTTTAAAGCATTACTATTTCCAAACACCAGATATGTCATTTGTTAAAGCTGGGGAATGCATTACACAGAATTTTTGAAGAAGCAAAATTGGAGATAATAATACCTTCCAAAATCACTTCATAGGCTTATTTTAAATAAAAAGGGCATATTGAATATGACATGACTCTGAGTTGTCACAGAAAAAAGACCAACGTAGATATGAGTCACCCATCCCAGTCAACTGGCTGAGCACACTCTTCAGAGTCCATGTGAGAACCATATGATGTAGGAACACAGTCAGGTGCTGTATGTTTAGGTATATGGTAAAAATGTAGCGCAGATGGAAGTGCTCCTCCGCCTTCAGAACGCTCAGAAAAGTAGGAACAAACCTGCTGTGGTTTCTTACCCATCTTTGTTTCTAGATTGTTTTATAATCATCAATTACATAAGAGAAAACTCAATGTACAAAAAAGAAAGACGTGCTCAGCAATGAAAGAGCAGATATAATCATCTGAAAGGGCTGGGATTTAGCTCAGTTGGTAGAGCACCGCTCTGCAGTCTCTGAGGTCCCGAGTTCGATTCCCAGCACCGAAAAATGGGAGAAGGGCCTGGCAATCCACTCCCAAGACAATCCCGAAACAGTCAGCCATTGAAAACCCTATGAGGGTCGCTATGAGTCGGACATGACTCGACGGCACCTAACAACAACAACAACAATCATCTGAAATAAGGGAGAGCTGGGATGAATAATTAGGTCAATGATCTTTACTTTTAAAATGCCTAGGATATCTAGAAAAATAAGTGAGTAAGGGATTGCGTGTGATGTTAGAAGTCCAAGGCCGCCATCTGAGGGCAAGAGTGTCTCGGGCAATAGGGAGGATCTCAGGACGCAGAGCTGAAATGCCTCTCAGAAGACAAGCCTGTGAGCCAGGTACCTTGGCACATGCTGTAATCCCAGGAACTGAGGAGGCTGAGGAATGCAGAATGGAAGCTAGAAGCAGTGTGCACCATTTAGTGACGTGCTATCTCAAAATAAAAAGTAAAAAAGGGGCTGGGAGCGCAGCTCGTGCTAGAGAACTTTAAGCGTGGCATCCACAAGGCCATGAGTTTAATCCCCAAGTACTGTTAGAAAACATTTTCCATGAATTTTATGAAATCAGTTTGAAAGGATATCTGAACCCTGTTTAAGTTCTGTTGAATCAGAGGTTCGGGTGTTCGACAGGAACAGAAAACCTGTAACTAGAGTTTGGGCCTTGTAGCTCAATCATTTGTACCCGGGAACGGTCTCTTCTGAGGATTTTTATAGGACCATCCTCTTAGATGTTTAAAAGAAACAAGCTTCAACAATTCAAACAAGATGCAAATAGCACACAAAAAGGAACCACAGGAAAAGACTAGAAGCCCTTGATAATTTCAAGGCACAACAACAGTCTGCAAATAGTCCAGGTCACTGAACCTGCAGCTCTGGAATCTGTGCTGTTACAATCTTTCTTTTCTTTTCTTTCTTTTCTTTTCTCCTTTTCTTTTCTTTTCTTTCTTTCTTCCCTCACCCCCCCTTTCTTTCTTCTTTCTTTTATATACTTGAGGGTTGGACCTAGGGCCTAACACATACTTTGCAAATGCTCTACCAGTGGGCTGGACCCCTAGTCCATATTTCCATTTTTTGAGTCAAAGTCTTGCTAAGCTTAGCAGGCTGCCTCTGGCCTCAAACTCATGATCCCCCCAGCTCTGCCTCCAGAGTCCCTGGGATTACAGGCAGGAGCTACCACCCCCAGCCCTGCTGTAATATCTGTAAGTGGCATCGGTTGCACCCACCTTTCTGGGCACTGGGCAATTACACACTGTAGCTAGATGGTTTAAAGGGCTGCAACTACACCTAGTGTTTTCCCAGAGAAAAAGTCTCTGAACATAAGCATTTCCCAGGGAAAAAACAGATCTCAGAGGCAAGCTGAAGCCATTCTAATGTTTTCTGCTCATTCCCCGATAGTCTTTGCTATATAGAAACCATCTTATTATGCCCTCTCACCTAATGTAGCCTCCCGTGATGATAATCCCCTTAGCTCGCATTTCCTCGTTACAGACTCTTTCTATTCTCTGCAAAGTACGCAAGCAGGAAGGAAAGTGCTCCGAGAAGAGAGTGGGACACCGCCCTCGGTAGTGCATCACTTGATCACTTACAAGGTGGCCTTCCGGGGCTGTGCATCTTTACTCCCGCTGTTCTTCGGCTCAGCTGTGTTACCTGTCCCACGGGAGGTACTCGGTAAGGCAGGATTAGGAGAAAAGGAAGCTGGAACACTGCTGGCGTTACGAGTCCGGAACGAGTCATCTGAAAGCAATGCGTGGAGACGGACACGCTGAATACAGAGGGAAAGATGCTAACCAATGAGAAGAAGGATAATGACAGCTGGCGTCTTCTCTTTTCACCCCATGTTATAAAAGTATAATTTATACACAATACACTGCATGAAGTTAGGGTCGGGCATGTCTACAGTCCCAGGAACCCATCACCATAATCAAGAGTAAACACGCTCCTCACCACCAAATGTCCCTCGGCCACCCCACAGGACGCCCCCCACACACACTCCTTCTGTTCCCACTTCCACCCTCTCCAAGCCACTGATTTGTTTCCTGTCACTGTAGATTAACCTGCATTTTCTAGAGTGTTATATAAAAAGAATAATACAGAATATACTCTTTATCGTCTGCCTTCTTTCATATGACCAGCATAATTAAGACTCACCCATATCGGGTAAATCAGTCCATGCCCGTACTTCATTCCTTTTTATTTCTAACTGGTATTGTACAGTTATCCTAAAATTTATTTGTCAATAATGTTCACTGATAGACAACTAGATTATTTCCAGGTTTTGACTATTAAAAACAAAGCTGCTATGAATAGTTATTTACAAATCTGTGTGTGGATATGTTTTAAATTTCTTCATTAAGTGCCTAGAGTTGATTTGCAGTATCATTTAGTAAGTGCACGTTTATCCTCAGAGGAAACTGCCATAGTGTTGTGCAGTTTCTCTTTCTTCTTTCTTCCCTCTCCCTCTTGCTCATTTCCAGCATCAATGTGTAAGAGTGCTCCAAATCTTCACAGTGGACGTTGTGAGCCTTTCGAGTTTCAGACATTCTAATGGGTGTCAAGTGGCATCTCTTTATGTGCAGGTTTTTTTTGCCCATTTTAGAATTAGTTGCCAAATTGTTGCTGCTGTTGTTAGGTGCTGTCCAGTTAATGTCCGACTCTTAGCAAACCTACGTACAACAGGCGGAACACTATTATCAGTGCTTCATTGCTATTCATAGGGTTTTCAATGACTGATTGGCTTTTGGGGGTGATTTCTGGGTCCTTCTCCCAAGCCTACAGCACCTGGAGTTCCAGGATGCCACAGTGGTATGGCTGCAGGTAGTTGCCTAATTAATTTTAAAGAATTATTTGCATATTCTGGATACAAGTCCTTTGTCAGGCAAATACATTAGAAATAGGTCCTCTGAATTCATGCCTTGGCTTTTATTTTTTTTGACAGCTGTATATTTTCAAAGCTGAGAAAAAGTTTAAAAAATTTTTATTGGCATCTAATATGTTAATATTTTATTACTATGATTAGGAAAAATCTTTGTTTATTCCAAAATTATAGATATTTTTCTGTATCTTCAGAAATTCTGTAATTTTAGCTTTTATGCTTAGTTTTACCTTTTGGGTTAACTGTTGCTTGTTGTTAGGTGTCCTCAAGTCAGATTCAATTCATGGTGACCCAAGGTAAAATAGAATAAAATGCTCCTCGATTCTGTGCCAGGCACATGGTATTTTTTATGTTTAAGACCATTGTTGCAGGGCCGGGCGTGGTGGCGTATGCCTGTAATCCCAGCGGCTCAGGAGTCGGAGGCAGGAGGATCGCAAGTTCAAGACCAGAGGCAGTCTGCATAATTTAGCAAGACCCTGTCTCAAAAAGTTAAAAAAAAAAAAAAAAAGGGCTGAGGTGCAGCTCAGTGGTCCAGCACTTGCAGAGCATGCAGGCGCGAGGCTCTGGGTTCAACCCCCAGTACCGCAAAAAAAAAAAAAGACCATTGTTGCAGACACTGTGTCAATCCATCTAGTTGAGGGTCTTTCTTTTTTTCATTGACCTGCCACTCTCCCAAACATCATATCCTTCTCCAAGGATTGGCCCTCCTGAAAACATTTCCAAATTACTTAAGATGCAGACTAGGCATCCTTGCTTACCAGGAACACTCTGGTTATATTTCTTCTAGGATGGATCTGTTGGTTCTTTTGGCAGTCCATGATATATTCAATATTCGTCTCCAGCACCATAATTCAAAAGCGTCAATTCTTCTCCTGTCTCCCTCATTCATGGTCCAGCTTTCACAACCATATGATGCAACTGAAAATACCATGGCATGAGTCAGGTGCACCTTCATCTTCAAAGTGACATCTTTACTTTTCAACACTTTAAAGAGGTCTTTTCCAACAGCTTTTCCCAATACAATGTGTCTTTTGATATCTTGACTGCTGCTTCTGTAAGTGTTGATTGTAGAACCAAGTAAAGTAAAATCTTGGACAACCTCAATCTTTTCTCCATTTATCATGAAATTGCTTAGTGACCCAGTTGTAAGGATTTTGTCTACTTGATGTTGAGGTGCAGTCCATACTGAAGGCTGTGTTCTTTGATCTTCATCAGTAAATGTTTCAAATCCTCTTCACTTTTAGCAAGCACAATTGTGTCATCTGTATAACCAGGTTCTTAACGAGTCTTCCTCCAATCTTGATGCCTCATAAAATCCAGCTTCTTGGATTATTTGCTCAGCATACAAATGAAGAAGTACCATGAATGCATACAGTCCTGATGCACCCCTTCTTGACTCTAAACCACACAGAGTTTTCTTGTTCTGTATGAACATCTGCCTCCTGGCCCATGTCCAGATTCCCTGTGAGTACAACTAAGTGCTCCTGTATTCCCATAGAAATTCCCACAGAAATTTTAAAATATATATCTCGCCACCAGTCCTTTTTTGTGTGTGTGTGATACTGAAGGTTGAACCTAGGGCCTCGTGCTTGCATGCTTTGCAAGTGCTGGACCACTGAGTTGTACCCCCAGCCCATTTTTTTACTTTTTGAGACAGGGTCTCGCTAAATTACACAGACTGTGGTCTCAAATTGGCGATCCTCCTATGTCCGCCTCCCAAACTGCTGGGATTACAGGAGTGCACCACTGCGCCTGGCATTCGCCACCAGTCATTTTCAGCAAAGTGTTCTAGCTTATTCGTTGTGTAATTCTATCTTCTACCATAAAAACCATAGGTCAGCAAACTTCAGACTTTGGGGTAAATGTTAGCTGCTGTCTGTTTTTATAAATAAAGTTTAATTGGAACACTGCCAGGTTTACTCATTATTCATTGTCTACAGCTGTTTGCACACTGCAACAGCAGAGCTGAGTAATTGTGACAGAAACTAATTTGGCCCATAGAGGCTAAAATATTTACAATCTGGCCCTTCACAGAAGCTTCTAACCCCTGTAACAAACTTCAAATATACAAGGTGATAAATGCTTAGCTGTACATGATTTATGGTAAATTTCTACTGTTTTTAACTTCCTTAAAAATTATTGGAAATTTTTTTTGTTTATGCCTCAGTAGGCCCTGAAGCTATGATAAAACCATCTTATCATGTAGTCCTTTTTCTCTTTTATAAGTACTAAGCTCTGAGCCTTGACTCAGTGAAAACAGAATAGTGTAGTTAAGTATTTTCTTAGTTGGTTTTTCTTAGGCAAAGTTTTAATGTCATAAGGATTTGATGAAGATGTACATTTAGGAAAAACACCATACCTAGAAATAAAGAAATAAGTCACTGAAAGAAAACATTTTATGAAAAATAGCCATTTTCTGGAAGAGCTTAGATTGTTACTTACCAGTTAGCGAAAGCACAGCAGTTTTCCCCAACCCTGAGACAGAAGGCGTATATGCTCCTGTAGAGGTTTTACTAGAAAAGAATGGGACTTAGATTGAAACACAAGAACCAGCTTCTCTCAGTCTCAGTCACCTAACATGTGGACCGTTTCAACCTTTCTTTATAAATAATTTCCTCTACTTCTTATAAAGGGCTGGGATTTGGCTCAGTGGGTAGAGTGCTGCGCTGCAGTCTCTGAGGTCCCGAGTTCAATTCCCAGCACCGCAAAAATGGGAGAAGGGCCTGGCAATCCACTTCCAAGGCAATCCCGAAACAGTCAGCCATTGAAAACCCTATGAGGGTCGCTATGAGTCAGATATCGACTCAACGGCACCTAACATAACATAAACATAACTTCTTATAAAACATGGCTGTAGCTTTTATTCTCATTTGTTTTTTACCTTCCAGGGCTCAAGGCACTCTGTTTTATTCACCTTACTGTATAAATACACCAATGACTTCTTTATAGGCGGAAATAACATGGATGCAAATAGGTGTTGACACCCATTTAGCAAATAGGGCACACACATACCCATTTAGAATTTAAGTGGCATATACGACCTAACACCACCTTCCTCATAAATGGTGTGTGGATTCCTAATATTTTGATTTAGTGTCCTGGCAATATTCTTCCCAGAATGCCAGGGTACCTATTTTTGTGCAAATGGTAGGTCTCTAGATAGATAGGTAGATAGATAGATAGAGAATATAGATATATAATTATCTTTACAAGGAGAAAACTAACCTATAAAAACTCAAGATTAATTCTAATTTGTATAATAATATACTATGGACTGCCAAAAGAACCAACAGATCTGTCCTAGAAGAAGTGCAACCAGAGTGCTCCTTGGAAGCAAGGATGGCCAGACTGCGTCTTACATATTTCGGACATGTAGTCAGGAGAGACGAATCCCTAGAGAAGGACATCATGTTTGGGAGAGTGGCAGGTCAACGGAAAAAAGGAAAACCCTCCACCAGATGGACTGCCACAGTGTCTGCAACAATGGGATTAAACATAAATATGATCATGTGCCGGGCACAGAATCGAGAAGTTTTTCCATCTACTGAACATAGGGTCGCTATGAGTTGGACTTGACTCGATGGCATCTAACAACATAATAATATAAATATTTCATGAAAATAAATATGCAACTTTCAATTTTAAAATTAAGTTAAAAAGCAAACTGCTGACAGATCATACCTAGCACACTTATCTAAGTTGCCATATTTTGCATGGAAAGCTTGATTATTAAAAGATTGGCTTCGAATCAATTTGGATTTCTTGATTTCTTTGCCTAGGATCATAAGCAGAAAGAAGGAAAATGCAATTGTTCAAGTCATTCTCAATGCTGAATCCCAATATCCTCCCCAGTGCCCACCATTTCCAGTAAAACCCAGATAGAGCGGAGTGAGCGAACTACCCCCTCCCCACCCCTAGTCTGAGTGGACTGGGGGCTCTCCCTTACCACACCACCCACTAAGAGCTACAGAAAATGTGACAAGGAAGGGCTAAAGATGCTTCAGCCATCTATCATCTAACAGGGAACATCCCTCAATTAATGTTTTAAAAGGTGAAGATTTCCATAAAAGAGACAGAAAAAGAAGTCATTTCTTACTTGTTGATGGGGTGCTAGAAGAGGGTCCAGGAACAGAAACAGGCATGCTCTTGGGAAGACTCTGTGTTGGTGTCTTAGTGTCTCTGCCTAAAATAAAACTGTTTTGAGTTGTATAACTTCCTCTTCCGATCCTGTCAGATCTCAGGAGCTAAGCAGGGTCGGGCCTGGTTAGTACTTGGATGGGAGACCGCCTGGGAACACCAGGTGCTGCAGGCTTGGGAGACGGACCCCGTAACCCACTCCCAAAAATTAATCCACCATTGAAAACCTTATGAATGGCAGAGAAGCACTGACAATAATGTCCCATCGGTTGTACAAAGGGTCGCTGTGAGTCAGATACTGACTTAACAGCACCTAACAACATCAACAACAATTTCTTCTTGGTCCTTATTAACCTCCATGTATACAAAACATGGAAAAGATGAATCACTAGCCCTAACTACACGTTTTCCAAATATTCTTACTCTATGTATTTCCCTATTTGGGCCTTTGCTATTCAGTGATGGATTCCACACTCCTACAGCTGCCATCAAACTTTAAGCTTTCCCTTTGGAAGGAGTCACACTGATTCCTACCATTTATTCAGGGTGTTCCGAACGTCTCTGCCAATTATACAGCCAGATTTCAAAAACAAGTTTTGAAAAATGGAGGAAAGTGAAGCAGTTTCCCCTCCCAAATTAAAAACTCCCCGTGGTCTTTCAGAACACCGGGATGCAACCCTAACTGTGCAGCTGAGTGGTGAACACAGGGAACCACTTACGTTTCTTCTCAAAGATTTTGTCACTCCCAGGCCTCCCGTCATTCTGCTGCTTCTCCTTCTCTAACTGCTCCTGTTATGAAGAGAGCATCTTCATATTAGAGTGAAACCTTAAATAAATTTAGGAAGGTGTTCTGATGACAAATTACCCTAAGCTTTAGAGATACAGAGTTCATAATATGTCCTTTAACAATAGATGTTTTCCCCCATATTTATGTCTAGAAAATTCAGGGTTCTTTCAGATTTGTGGTCTTTTTACATCTATAGAATTTTGCTCTCATAGGGTTTGTCCAACTAAAACAATGAGTTTGGCATCATTGTGTAATGAGCTTTGATTTTCTAGAACGTGTTTACCAGTATCAGCACATTTGCTACTATTGATTATTTCAATTTCTAATTGGTAAATGAAAAATTATATTTTTCTTTAAAAAGACTGACAGAAAAGGAAATGGTCTATTGGATACACTTAAATGCTCTACTGAAATATAGTATCCATAGAACAAGTATACAAAAATATAAAGTAGTTCTATCAACTATAAAACCAATTGTACACATATTTTGTCAGAAAATAGAGGAGACAGGAACACTATTCATCTTGTTTGATTAGGCCACAGTAAATCCAATACAAAAGCCCTTCCCAAAATGACAAAAAAAGGAAATTATAAACCAGTTTCACTGTAAGCACAGATGTAAAATTCCTTAACAAAAACATTAGGCAGGAATCCAACAATAGGAAAAATGGACAATATGTCATCACTTGGTAGGTCTGTGCCCCAAATACAAGATGGGTTTACTCTCTGAAAAATCAGTGCCATTCACTGTATTAAAGAATGAAAGAGAAAATCAAATATCACTTCTGTATACACAGAAAAAGTACTTGAGAAAATTTAACAATCATTTATAAAAACTCTCAGTAAACAAGGAAGAAATTTCCTCAAACTAATAAAGAGTATCTACATAAAATCTATCACTACCATCATGCCTAATGATGAAAAATCAGTGAAAACTAAGGATCCTCCTTTATTGTTGTACACTGATTTCATTTAATTGGAGGTCTTTAATTGTACAGGAGTACTAGGCTTTGCAATAAGACAAAAGAAAGAAAGAAAAAGTAGAAATATTTAATAGGAAAAAGTAATGTGACTGTATTTGAAGAAGATTATGCCTTTCACAGAAAAATCCTGGTGAATCTAAAAGAACAACGTTTAGAATAAATAAATTTAGCAAGTTCATAAGATACAAAGTTAACATTGAAAAATCAATACTAGTATTCTTACACTCCAGTAACAAAACTAGAAAGTGAACTTTATAAGTTATAATTTTACTTTTAGTAGTATTAAAAAACATAATATGCTTAAATATTAAGAACACATCAAACAAAATACTTCCTTGAGCTCTGCACTGAATGCACCTAAAATTACTGAGAAAAAAAGACAGATGACTAAATAAATGAAGTGGGAAGTAATAGTCAGGCCTGGAAGACTCAGTATAATTAAGATGGTAACTTTCCAAATTGATCTATGGATTAATCTTTTGTTGTTTGGGTTTTTTTGAGACAGAGTGTCTCTGTATAGCCAAGGCTGGCCTCAAATTTGCAATCCTCCCACCTCAGCCTCCCAAGTGCTGGGATTATGATATGCACCACCACACTGGTCTTTTTATTTTTTAAATTTATTTATTTTAGAAGTTTTACTTGCTTGCTTCCTTGTCATGTTGTTGCTGCCATTGTTCTTCTGTGCCAAGTACTCTACAACTGATCTACGTCCTTAGCCCCTAGATTAATACTAATTAATGCAATTTTAACAAAAATTCTAGAAATCTTTTGATAGAAATTGATAAACTGATTCTGAACCTCATATCAAAATACAAACGTCCTGCCAAGCATGGTGGTGCATGCCTATAATCCTAGCACTTGGGAGGCTGAGGTAGGAGGATCATGAGGTGGAGGCCCAGCCTCAGCTACACAGGGAGACCTTGTATCAAACAAACAAACAAACAAATAAGAAGGTCCTAGACTGGCAAAAGCAACTTTTTAGAGAAGCAAAGTTGGGCTAGGCTCCATGGTATGTGCCTTTCGTCCCAGTGTTTTGGGAGACTGAGGGCAGAGGATCATAAATTGGAGGCCAGAAGCAGCCTGCACAACTTAGCAAAACCCTATCTCAAAAAAAAAAAAAAAATTAAAAAGGGGCTCATGGTGCAGCTCAGTGATGGAGCACTTGCCTAGCATACATGAGGCCTTGGGTTAGACACCCCCAGTTCTGCAACAACAACAACAACAACAACAACAACAACAACAACAACAACACAAAGCATAGTTTGGAAAACTTACTCTACCTGGTTTCAAAAATACTATTAAGTTTCAGTGATCAAAGTAGCTTGGTATCACCAAAAAGATAAACATATAAACCAGTGGAATAGAAGAGGGAGTCAAGAAATAGACACATATATGAATGACTGATATTTTGAAAAATGTTTAGGCAATTCTATGTGCAATATTTTTGAACAAATGGTGCTGAAATAACTAAATATGTGGATGGACAAAAATAAATATATATAAAAAATCGATTACAGATCTCAATGCAAAATTTCTAGGAGAAAGCATAGGAAAAAGTTTGTACTCTTGGGACAGACACAGAATTCTTGGAACAAAAAAGGAATTTTAAAAGAAAAAGTAGATAAATTTGATTTCATCAAAATAAAAACTTCTATGAAAGATACTGTTAAGTACATCAAAAGATAAACCACAGACTCCAAAAAATATTCATAATATGTATGCATGACAAAAATGCTGTATTTAGAATGTATAAAAAACTCTTACATTTCAGCTGGGCACGGTGGCTCATACCTATAATCCCTGAGACTTGGGAGGCAGAGGCAGGAGGATCATAGGTTCAAGGCCAGAGGCAGCCTTTGTACCTTAGCAAGACTCTCTCTTAAGGTAAAAAGTAAAAACAGGGCTAACGTGCAGCCCAGCGGTAGAGTACTAGCAAAGTATGTGCAAAGCCTTGGTCTCAACCCCCAAATACTGTGCAAAACAAACATACAAACACAAACAACAAAACCCCAAAAACAAACAAAAAAACCTTACATCTCAATAAGATAATAATCCACTTTAAATTCTGAAACCAACTTCATCATAAAAGAGATAGGATGGACAATAAACAAATGAAAAGATGCTCAATGACTTTAGGCATCAGGAATATAAAATTTAAAACCATGATAAGATGCTATTTCATGCACACTAATATTGCTAATGATCATTCAAAAGTGACTGCAGCAGTGTACTGACAGGGAACTACTGGTAAGTCAAGCCAGATTCAAAAGAGAGCATGGAACCAGGGACATCATTGCTGACACCAGGTGGATACTGGCCAAAAGCAGAGAATACTAGAAAGATGACTATATATGTTTTATTGACTATGCAAAGGCATTTGACTGTGTGGGTCACAACAAATTATGGTAACATTGCAAAGAATGGGAATACCAGCACACCTAATTGTATTCATGAGGCATTTGTACATGGACCAGATTGCAGTTGTTTGAACAGGACAAGGAAATGCTGGTTGGTCTAAAGTCAAGAAAGCTGTGCATCAGGGTTATATCCTTTCACCATAAATCTTCAGTCTCTCTGCTGAGCAAATAATCCAAGAAGTTTTCTTTATGAAGAAGAACATGGCACCAGGATAGCAGGAAGACTCATTAACAACCTGCATTATACAGATGACACAACTGTGCTTGCTGAAAGTGAAGAGGATTTGAAACATTTACTGATAAAGATTCGCAGCCTTCAATGTGGACTGTACCTCAACATCAAGAAAACAAAAATCCTTGCAATTGGGTCAGTAAGCAAAATTGTGATGAATGGAGAAAAGATTGAGGTTGTCCACGATTTTGCTTTACTTGATTCTATAATCAACACCCACAGAAGCAGCAGCCAAGAAATCAAAAGATGCATTGCATTGGGAAAAGCTGTTGCAAAAGGCCTCTTTAAAGTGTTGAAAAGTAAAGATGTCATATGGAAGACGAAGGTGTGCCTGACTCAAGCCATGATATTTTCAGTCACATCATATGCTTGTGAAAGCTGGACCATGAATAAGGGAGACAAGAGAAGAATTGATGCTTTTGAATTAGGGTGCTGGAGACAAATATTGAATCTACTATGAACTGCCAAAAGAACTAACAGATCTGTCCTAGAAGAAATGTAACCAGAGTGCTCCTTGGAAGCAAGGATGGCTAGACTTCATCCTACATATTTTGTAAATGATATCAGGAGGGAACAATCCCTGGAGAAGGACATCCATGTCTGGGAAGTGGTGGGTCAACAATAAAAGGACAACCCTCCACTAGATGGATTGCCACAATGACTGCAACAATGGGCTTAAACATAAAAAAGATCCTGTGCCTGGCACAGTGTTGGGGAGTGTTTCATTCTGTTGTATATAGGGTTGCTTTGAATCAGACCCAACTTGATGGCACCTAACAACAATAATATAGCTACAATTTAAAAAATCAACCATATCAAGCATTATAGAGGATGGGGTAATTAACATGCTGTACCATAGCCGTGGAAATATAAAATGGTACAGCTATGTTGGAAGATAATTTTGTTTGTTTCAGAGATAATCCTATTTCATCATATGAACTAGCCATTCTGTTTCTAGGTATTTACCCAAGAGACATGCAGATATATGTCCACCGCGAGACTTCTTCACTAATGTTCAAAGTGGTTTTATTTGTAACATCCCAAAACTAGAAGTAACCCAAACGTCCATTAAGATGTGAATAGATAAGTAAATCATGGTAAATCCAAAAGATGGAAAACTACCCCAAAATAAAGAGGAATGACCTAGTGAGACATAAAGTATGATGAATCTCACAGTTATTATGCTAATGAAAAAAAGCATGATGAAAAAACACTGCCTACAATCCATTTATATAAATTCTAGAAAATGCACCTACGCTGTAGCAACAGAAACAAGCTCAGGGATGCTGGGGACTGGAGTAGAAGAAGATACAGATTACCAAGGAGTACGTGGAAACTTTGGGGAGAATGGAAATGTTTGGTATTTTGACTGTGGTGATTATAGATATATTCATATGTCAAAACTGGTCAAACTGCACACTTCCAATATATGCAATTAATTTTATTTCAATAAAGTAGACTTTTTTAAAAAGCTCTCAATGGAGTTTTTTCTAGCTCATGAAAGTACAGATTTCAGCAAACCAAGACTCTTCCTTAGTCACGTAGGAAGAAAAGTTGTGTGAAATTGAAAGAATTTATTTTTAAGTTTAATAAGAAAACAGTTACTGCGGATCAGAAAGAGTATGAGTGTGTGTGTGTGTGTGTGTGTGTGTGTGTGTGTGTGTGTGAAAACAACATACCATTTCCAAAAGAAGTAGTTCTTCTCTTTCTTTCTCTTGATCCAACAAGTCTTTTTCATAAAACTTTTTCTGGAACTGTTTAAAGTTTAAAATTACATTGTCAAACATTCCTAATGACTTCCTGCCAATTTTTAAATATTGCTTTCAACATAAGGTCAAGAGTGTACTTACAGCATCCATAGACATTTCCATTCTGTCCAACTCTAAAACAGTCTATAAGAAAAGTTTTTAAACATTATTCAACAGTAATCAAATTCAATCAACCAACCATTTGTCAAAGAAATTACTTTCCCAGAGGGGTTCAAAGAAGACTTCCACACTGTGAGGAAGACTAAATAGAAAACTAACGTTCTTCTCACCACTTTGCTGTATTTATAATCAATTTCTGTATATTAATGCCAGGTTCTGTTTTAACTTTCAAAAGTTTTTAACCTTAAGAACAGCAAGTCTAGAGGCACATTTTAAATATGAAAGGCATGCAATTTAACTAAGTTCTAACAACTCTGAGAGTCAATCTTTCCTGAATTTTCAGAAACAGAATTATGGTTTTTGAATTTTTAAAAAGGTCTTTTAGTTAAATATACATGGAACAAACTATCATTTAGCTTAAAATCCTTAGTTCCCTTCCACAGAAACTGTTTACCATTATGACCCTCCAATCAATAGAAAAGGCTTTGTTCTGAAAGTATTCTTTCAATTTTAGTTTTTGTCTTTCAGAATACTGATCTGAAAGAAATTACTCCAAACAATGGTCAACATAATTCATGGCTCTGCCTATGACAGAGAACAGTACTTCTTAAAACTTGTTCTACAAGAGTAATGACAAAATAAAGTACATTTAACTATTTGTAAGCCCAAAGCTATCTATTGTAAACATAAGATTTGAAGATTTATTTTTATTTTGAAATTTAAGAAAAATTTACCATTTATGCCATGAGTCTGCCTTTTAAACATTACAAAACTGGTTGACCTAAGCTATTCCATTTTTATACCCAAGCTCCTATCTTATTGGGCTTCCTAAGAGGTTTCCATACTAATTCTCAGTTCTACCAATATTAAACTATAGAATTTTCATGAACAGACTGACTTCACTAGGTGAAATATACTTAAAGTAAGGAGCTTTACCCCAGAATAATCCATTGTAAATGGATACATTGCAGACTAATTAATAATCCATTACTTTCATTATGGCATTGCTACCTATTTATGAGCCTGCAGCCGTAGCCCTGCGGTATCCGATCCTGTCAGATCTCAGAAGCTAAGCAGGGTCAGGCCTGGTTAGTACCTGGACGGGAGACCGCCTGGGAACACCAGAAGCTGTAGGCTTGGGAGAAGGACCTGGCAACCCCCTCCCAAAAATCAATCTGCCATTGAAAACCCTATGAACAGCAGAGAAGCACTGACAGTACTGTTTCCCTGTTGTACAGAGGGTCGCTATGAGTTGGATACCGACTCGACGGCACCTAACAATAACAACAACAACCTATTTATGACATCTCTTGAATTAATAACTTCTTTTTGAAGAATAACCCTCTCACACCTACTTTAGTAAGTTAAAATAATTGCCTAAACTTCTATACATAGATAATGAGGACATATCTGTCCAGCAGGAATGAGTGTGTGCGTGTGTGTGTGTGTGTGTGTGTGTAGGTTTACGTGCATGTCTGACTCTGGGTATTTCAGGCTATTTCTGTTGGTGAAAGAAGAATTCACATTTCAGTAAAGTGAAATTATACCAGTTAATACTGAGCTCTCAAATCACTTGATTAAAAAGTTCCTCATGACATTCAGCAATGATCTCTAGAAAAAATTCACAAGATTCTCTTTTTTTCTCACCACTGATGCTAATCTATTTACTACATTAGTAAATCAATCTCTTTCACCACAAATAAATGCCAAAAAATTGTGTTCTAAGTTCACACTGAGGTTCATAAGAGTAACCTGTTTAATTTGACTCGATCTCATAACAATACTAGTTATATATTCAACATAATTTTTGAAAACTATAGAGTATTTTATGGTTTGATCTCACTAACCCAAACTTTTAATGTTTTAGTTTTCAACATTGCCAAATAATCCATATAATAATATCTCATGCTAAAACAAAACAACAAAATCAAAAAGTAAAATGTCGTAGTAGTGTTTGGAAAGAGATGACCTCATGGGAAAGGTACCCGATCTATGTTCTAGCCCTGGCTCTGCCACTTGCTAACAGGATCTCTAGCTGAGCAGACACACAGTACTTCTATGTCTAGTGCTATGTCTGTATAGTCAAACAGACCACTGAATTAACTCTGAGGGACTTTCCAAGGCTGTTTCTATGAAATGTGATTTTTCCAATTTTACCAACAAAGATTTATTGGATTGTAATCATTTATAAGGAAAGTCTATTGAATGAAGTATTCATTGTCAATTGAACAATGTTCACCGAGTACCTAACAGGTGCTAAGACCTCCCTCATGGGACGTATACTACTAGTAATAAAAGCTTAATATCTAAGTATCCTTTAGAAGGAGCCATCATATCCAGCGGTATCAGACACCAACCAAGTCACTTACAAATTCTTACGACTCTTGCAATGTTATAAATATCTTACCAGACTGCTATCCTATTGAGCCAAAAGGTAGAGAAGCTGTGGTGAACACTATTGTAATGCAGGACAGCAAGATACTCACTCTTTTCACAATAGCCAGAACATCTTTATCTTTTTCTTGACACAGGAGTTTTCTCACACACATTTCTAACTGCTGAAGGAGATGCTTGTCTGCGGGGATCTTCAGGGTTGATTTCACTTTGGGCAACAGGTAGCAAAGTTTCATTCTGTATTTAGAGTGAATGTAATGACCAATAATAATAGTAGCATAAAACTGAAAACAATCCAAGCTTTAGCTAGCCTGGGAGTTCATTTATTCATGCAACGAATATTTGTGGACTATCTATTATGTGTCAAGCCTTCATTATTCTGGATACTGAGACATGAATAAACCCCACAAAATTCTCTGTTCTTAGGGAGGTCACATTCACTGAAGCTTTTGCGGAAAACATGATCTTGAAGCAAAGGTGTAGAGAAAATTAGTGAATTAGCCATGCAAGAATCTGGAGAGGAGCATTGCAGGCAGACAGAGCAAGCTTGCCTGGTGTTGCCCCAAGTGAGAAACTGGTCCACATTAGCCTTTGTGGCAGTTCAGAGTAGTGACAAGAGGCCCGTTTGCACACGGCCCTGAGGGCCACTGCAAGAACAGCTTCTACTTTGAGCATGCTGAGAAGCAGTAGAGGGTTTCCAGCCCCAGGGTGAAGTGATCCAACCTGACCTCTGAGAGTGTCCTGACTGCTGTTTTGAGATGAGGCTGGAGGTGCTCAGGAGAGGAGAGAAATGACAGGAAAGGCGCCAAGGACGGGCTGAAGGGCTGCTGGTGGACTAAGAGTGGCCGAGTGGGGCCGAAGATGTGCCGAGAAGAGGTTTCATTCTGCGCGTCTTTTGTGAGCAGTGGAGTGTGCTGAGGGAGCGGAGGGGCCACGTGGGAGATAAGGGGGTCAACATTGTCACCTGAGCAAGCGGGAAGATGAACCTGTTACCTCCTGAGATGGGAGAACAATCTGGAAGGAAGGAAAGCAGATAATGAAGACGAGAGTTGAATTCCAGACAGATTGCGTCTAGGGTCCCTGGTAGGTATTTGGGGAAAAGGCTAAGTGGGCACTTGGCTCCGTGACCCGGCTATCCAGGTAGTCGGGCTTACGGGAGATAAGGTCAGTACTCTTCACGCAGATGACATTTAAGCCATGAGGTCAGAGAGATTGTGAAGGTAATAAGTGCCATAAGAGAAGGAATCAATCTGAGGCATCACCATCATTTAGACCAAGTGGCTAAGAAGAAACAAGGAGGGTGAAGAACGCCAGGGCGGTGACAGGAAATTCAGGAAAGTAAGGAAAATGTTTCCAGGAGGAAGTGGTTCTGTGAGATGTTCTGCTTTGCTGAATTCAAACTCTCCTCTTTGCCAGGGCAAGTTCTGGAGAGGGCCGCTAGGTGGCTGTCTGCCTTACAGCTGCGGTACTCATCCACTGAGTACGTGTTCTCGGGATTACTATTCTCTATTTCCTTTGCAGGGCTGGGATTTAGCTCAGTGGGTAGACTACTGCGCTGCAGTCTCTGAGGCCCCGAGTTCAATTCCCAGCACCGCAAAAAATGGGAGTAAAGGCCTGGCAATCCACTCCCAAGGCAATCCCGAAGCACTCAGCCATTGAAAACCCTATGAGGGTCACTATGAGTCGGATACCGACTCGACAGCACCTAACAACAACAACAATTTCCTTTGCAAACCTTGAGACAGCTAAGCCCTATTTCAAGAGTTTCCAGGGTACTGTCTCAGCAGGACCTTCAGTCAGGAAGTCTTATATGTTGCTTATTATGCATCCAAAAAGAGTAACAAAGTTTCTCCTCTAGGATTTCTACTGTGCTTACCAGCAATGGTCTTGGTCTCATTCAGCACTGACCATGGAGACTGGTGGCACTTTAACTAAGGAGCCCTAGGGCCCCTCGAGAGAAGTTATTTCATTTCTGGTCCCTGAGGAGAAGGCCTCTCTGAATGCCAATAGGGTTTTTCCAGCCTTGTTAGTGTCTAAAGTCAGTGAAGTCAAATTTTAAATACTCACTTAGGGAAGAACAAAAACGCCAGTTTACACATACTTCATTCTTTATTACCAAGGCAAATCTAGGAAATGTACATTCAGTAGAAGCTACAACAGCCATAGTAGTGATTCATCTCTTTGGGACTCCTGGAACCATAAGATTATAAAGTTCCTGAGATAAGGGACTACAGCTTTCCGGTAACTATCCTCTTTATGTGTGTTATCACATTAATAATATCTACTCAACCTTCCCCTGATGCTAGTGTATGTATCTAAGCCTGCCAAACTGGCTTTGACTTTCCTCTCTCTCAGCTCAATAAGACAAAGGATCCAAGCCAGTGTTGACAGTTTATACTTCCGTGTCCCACTGATACTCATCAATTAAGACCACTGAGATCTGATTGCAGTACTATGTACAAGAGTCAGGATATGGAGCCACTGAGGTGGCTCCAGACCACTGGATAAAGAAAATGTGACGTATACACACCGGAGTATTATTTAGCTATAAAAAGAAACACAATGAAACACTGCAGCAACATGGATGGAACAGGAGGATATTATGTAAAGTGAAATAAGCCAGGCACAAAAAGATAAGTACCGCATGTTCTCACTTAGATGGGGAAGCTAAAACATTGATATCTAGAAATATAGAGAAGAATAGTAGTCAGGAGCAAGTAGGAAGGGAATAGAAGGGAGAACACAGAAGGAGGCAGGTAACAGGTACCAACATTCAATTAGATAGGAGGACTATGGTCTAGTCTTCCACAGCACAGTAGGTGACTATAGTTCACAACAATTTTATTATGTATTTTATAAGGAACAGGAAGAGGAGCATTTGAAATCTCCTGACATGAAGAAATGACATTTAAGGAGATGAAAATACTAATTACCCTGATTCAAACATTACATATTATACATGTGTATCAAATTATCACACTGTATCCCATACATATATGCAACTACCAAGTCATGTTTGCTGAGAAATTAAAAGCAAGTGTCAATTCTTCACTTGATTTTTCAATCTACTAAGAAAATGACTTTGCAAACATTGACTATAATAGATATTTTTAAAAAGAACATTTTTAGGCATTTTCTCTGAGGAGCAACATACCTCACATTGGCTACTGGATCATGTGTCAATTCAATAGCAGGTAGAAAGAAATATTTACAGAAAAATGATTTGGAAAAGATCTCTATAATAAATTCACAGGTATCCAAAAATCGAAGTCGATTCCAATAACTTTTTCCTTGGCCTAGTTCTAGAAACAGCAACAAAAATACCATAAGTTAGTTTTTCCTTTTTGAAATTACATGACAAATGACAAGTTTCTTTATACTTGCAATTTGTTTAGTAACTGATTTAGTTTCTAAAGACATTAAAACCACCAAGGCTCTCCCCACTAACATTCATATATAGTATCAACTCTATGCAGGAAAACCATAAAAAGCCACATTCTATTAAGATTGAAAATGTAAAATATACCATCAGATTCATAAATATTCTATTCATATTTTAGTTCCAAATACTATTTCATCAAGACAGAAACTAGGCTTTCAATGTAACTTTACATATTTTAATTTCTCAAGTGGTGGGATTCACCAACGGCGCTGAGTAATGACTACTTTCATTCATCATCGATCTGATCCTGTCATAAAGATTTCTACAATAAACACAAATTAACCTACACAATCCAAATAAAATTATACACTAGATATTTACCAATGTCAGCCTATTTACTTCTGGCAAGATGATACATAATGCAAGTCAGATCTAATTAAGGCCAACTAGTCTGGTTACTCTTTTTCTTTTTCTTTTTTTTTTTTTCAAAATAAGAGACAATGATTACTTACGTTCAATTAATTTTTGAATGACCTCATTTCTCTGTTCTTGTTTCCGATTATATCGTAGAAAAATGCATAGAGTCCGTGAAGCTGCTTTTTGGACAGGTAACACATTCTTAAAGTAAGAAAGACAATTACATTAACTTAATACATACTCTCCGAGTTTTCTTCCTACTAAATCAGTTTTAAGCTATTGGTGCAAAGAGGTGTGTTCACTGTCTTTCAAATCCATGAGCTCACACTGAAGATGAAGGTGCTCCTGACTCATACCACAGTATTATCAGTTGTATCTTATGCTTGTGAAAGCTGGACATTGAATAAGGGAGACAGGACAAGAATTGCTGCTTTTGAATTATGGTGTTGAAGATAAATACTGAACATACCATGGACTTCTAAAAGAATCAACAGATCTGCCCTAGAAGAAGTACAACCAGAGTGCTCCTTGGAAGAAAGGATGGTCAGACTGCACATGACATATTTTGGACATGATGTCAGGATGGACTAAACCCCAGAGAAGAACATCATGTTTGGGAGAGTAGCAAGTCAAAAAAAAAAAAGGAAGACCCTCAACTATATGGATTGGCACAGTGTCTGCAGGGAACTGTGAGTTAAACAAACCTCATTTGGAAATTTTTAATGAGAAAAGTCAGCAACTCACTCTGAGGTTTGAGTACGGCGCTGCTTTAAGGGATGAGTCACTATGCCTTTCACTCCAACCATAAGGTTATACCTAGAGTCGGGCATCAGTGTTTTCAGTATAAACTTTGTCAGTTTCATAGCCAGTTTTTGTTGTTGTTGTTAGGTGCCGTCCAGTTGAGTCTGACCCAATGTACAACAAAGGAAACAGTCTCTGACACTGTGCCACGCCTGGCACTATTGTCAGTGTTTCTTAGTCACTCATAGAGGGTTTTTTTTTTGTGTGTGTGTGTGTGTGTGTGTGTGTGGTACTGGGGGTTGAACCCAGGGCCTCGTGCCTGCATGCTTTGCAAGTGCTGGACCGCTGAGCTGTGCCCCCAGCCCAATTTTTTGACTTTTTGAGCAGGGTTTCACTAAGTTACACAGACTGCCTGTGGTCTCAAACTTTCGATCCTCCCGCCTCCCAAGCCGCTGGGATTACAGGCGTGCACCACTGCACCCGATGCTACTCATGGGGTTTTCAATGGCTAATCATTTTTGTTTTGGTTTTGGTTTTGGTTTGGAGAGTGGGATGCCAGATCCTTCTCCCAAGTTTATAGCACCTGGTATTCCCAGGTAGTCTCCCATCCAAGGACTAACCAGGCCCAATCCTGCTTAGCTTCCAATATCTGAAGAGATCGGATGCCAGGGGACTATGGCCACAGGATCTAAAAGAGAAAGTATACAAACTAATCTGAATGGGCAGGAGGGAAGCCTTGGGAAATCAGCCGCACTAGGGTGAGGCACTGAGGCTGGGAGTACATGGGAGCAGGTCCTTTGTGGACGAGGTCACTGAGTCTTGTCCAGTTTGAGATGAGTCTGACCCCTCCCCCCGGCAGTGCACAGACACGGGGCAAGCGAAAGTTGCCTCTGTTCCTGCCTTCCTGCAGCTAAGCGGAGGATGGTCAAAGGGAGATCCAAAGAGAAAGCAAAGCGACACCAGAGTCCCCTCCTCAGAGACCTGGGGAGACACCGTGCTGCCAGGCAGAACGGAACGCACTGAGTTTGTTGCCCTATTTTGAAGATGCAAAGAATTTGGTAAGGCCCAAGTCAGCCACGAGTTCGCAGGAATCCTACGAGAGGCGCAGACTCACATTGGTCATCATGATGGTGAACATTCTTTGTAAGAAGCGATAATAAATCTGGTCGCTTGATATGACCTGTGGCAGGCAGGCGTATTTCTGCAGCAGCTTCTCGTGGGTTCTCCACTTGAGAGAGGCTGCGGCGCGCTGTTCGGCAGCCGTGAGTGCTGGAATCAAGTCAGGCAGAGAGGACAGCTGGAAAGAAACACAGCGACAGAGCCAAGGGTGGCAAAGTAAATCAGCGGCGGTGTTCAGAGAACTCTCTGGGGAGGGATTTCAGAGGTTACAAGGTATCTCAGCTGTCACCAGAGAAGAGTTATCTGGTGAAATCCAATATTTTCTTAAAACCCCTAAGGAAAATTTATGGTTCCTGGGAATCACATTTCTAGAGACTGGATTCATCATTCTTCCTGTCAGGCTGATTTTCACAGCACTTGTTCTAACTAAAGGAAGTTTTGTTATATATTCCTGTCAGCAAGATCTGGTCTTCTAAATCCCTACCCTTTTGTCCTCACTATTTGTTATTCCTGGAATAATCGTGAACTCTGAAAGTATGATCATCAATTCCAAAGATGATACATAGGAAACCTGGTAGTACAAGAGCAGTTGATGTAAGAATTGCAGAGGAAACTTAAGCTACACAAATGAGAGCAGACTTTTACGAACACCTACTGTGTGCTATTTTTATTTATTTATTGTAAAAACAGTAAGTTTATTGGTTAACAAATACCATATTTGAAAAGCACCTTGTGGGATTTTCCAATTATTTGCACACTTCATTTTATTTACCCACAGAGCAGAAGCCCTGGACGTGAGGAGTCACCTTTTTGTACACTGAGCACCTATGACAGTGAGTTCAATATGCCTGTCATTCTGGGGGCTCCCTCATTCCACATCCTGGGGAAACTGGAGTGGGGAGGGGCGGTGCCTATAGCTTCTTGGCCTTCTGATTCCTCCACTACAGGACAGGAATTCAACAAAGTAGCTTAAAATATTTCAAATAATTGTCAACATACCATGGTGAATCTCCCAAATAAGGCTCAGAGGTAGGAGTGTAACCTGTCCTCCTTCCTTCTACAGATAAAGCCTCGTGTAAATCTATGAGCCAGCAGGAATGCACTGTCTGCCATTGGTGAGTCCTGCCAAACACACAGCCCGGTGGACACTCACCACCCCAGGGGGCACGCAGTAGTTTACATGCAGTAGTTTAAATGTTCTCCATACACTCTTCTGCTGAGTTCTCACAACAATCTGCAGAGTGTTGTTGTTGTTGTTAGGTGCTGTCGAGTCAGGTCTGACTCATAGCGACCCTCATAGGGTTTTCAATGGCAGATTGATTCAGGGTTGCCTTGGGAGTGGGTTGCCACGTTCTTCTCCCATTTTTGCGGTGCTGGGAATCGAACTCGGGACCTCAGAGACTGCAGGGTGGCGTTCTACCAACTGAGCTAAATCCCAGCCCCAATCTGCAGAGTAGGAGAACACTTATAAAGCTCAGAAATGTCTTTGATAGGTGGAGTTTACCTTATTTTCTTGAACACTGCCTTCTCCACCAGTGGACATAAGTTCCAAGATTTCTGGCAGGTGATCTATAAGAGCATCTAGTACCTTTTAATAGAGAGAGTGATTACTCCTATGATGGTTATCATGGTTTTCTAAATTACTTAACCCCACATGCCAATTCCTGCACAGAAATAGTGTTTCTTACCAAACAACACTTTGGGGGTTTCTATTTTCTTTCCCTGCCATCTTCTTACTGGAAAGTCTTAGAAAGATTTTGCTTTGAACAATCTACTTTTCTTTTTGTTTTAATTTTTATTTTATTTTTTATTTTTATTTAATTTAATTAATTAATTTATTTATTTTTTGAGACACGGTCTCACTCATGTAGCCCAGGCTGGCCTGGAACTCCAGATCCTCTTGTCTTAGCCTCCTGAGTGCTAGGATCACAGGTGTGCCTGCCACATCCAGCCTCTGTCTACTTCTTGAAAAAGAGCGGCATAGCTGCCTCTTGTTGTTAGGTGCCGTCAAGTCAGTATCCGACTCACAGCGACCCTATGTACAACAGGTGAAACACGATTGTCAGTGCTTCTCTGCTGTTCATAGGGGTTTCAATAGCAGATTAATTTTTGGGAGTGGGTTGCCAGGTCCGTCTCCCAAGTCTACAGTACCTGGTGTTTCCAGGCAGTCTCCCATCCAAGTACTAACCATGCCAGGCCCTGCTTAGCTTCTGAGATCTGACGATCTCGATGCCACAGTGGTATGGCTGCAGCCTATTTGCCTCTTAGTATTGTTTAAACCCTCTAAACTGGAGACAGCTACTTCTACCCAGCTAAGATGCTCAAGTCTGCAGCCATAGCACTGTGGCTTCTGATACCAACAGATCTCGGAAGCTAAGCAGGGTTGGACCTAGTTAGTATTTGGATGGGAGACTGCCTGGGAACACCAGGTACTGTAGGCCTGGGAGAAAGACCTGGCAACCCATTCCCAAAAAACAATCAGCCATTGAAAACCCCGTGAATAGTAGAGAAGCACTGACAATAATGTTTCGTGTTATACATAGGCTCTCTATGAGTCAGACCCTGCCTTTACGGCACCTAACAACAACAAGATGCTCAAAAGTGCCTCCCAACTTTGGAAAAGGGGTCTATATCAGGCACTACCCTCAGGGATATCACAATATAACAAGTTAAGCTCTGGCAATCTAGCAGTACTTGGGTGAAGGGGATGTACTAAACACAGCATTAAACTAAAGTATTTAAAAATCTTCCCAAGTATAACCTTGTTGTTAAGTGCCATCTAGTTGGGTCCACCTCATAGCAACCCTATGTACAATAGAACGAAACACTCTCCTACACTGTGCCATGCCCAGCACTATTGTCAGGGCTTCTCTGCTATTCATAGGGTTTTTCAATGGCAGATTGTTTTGGAAGTGGATTGCCAGGTCCTTCTCCCTACCCTGCAGCACCTGGTATTCCCAGGCGGTCTCCTATCCAAGGACTGACCAAGCTGACCCTGCTTAGCTTCAGAGATCAGGCAGGATCAGATGTAAGTGTGAGATGGCTACAGACATTAAGTATTTACTAGGAGGTAAAATACCCTCCAAACAAAGCTAAGAAAAAAAAATACAAAAATGTCACATACGATTACAATTGTATAAAATAAAACCTTTATATAGAAAAATAAAACAACACTTATACTGAAAAGTAAAAATACGTAAAAATAAGTGATTACAATTAAAGGTATTTGTCTACTTTTTAGCACTTCTTAAATTTCCCTAATAAATAAATATCCATTTCCCATTTTAAACTGAATGTTTTCCATTCATATATATATACACATATATACATACATATATGTATATATATACATACATACATATAAACATACACACACACACACACACACACACACACACACACATACACACACACACACACACACACACACATTTATTTCCAATTTCCAGTCTATGGCACATGGTATGTGAATGTGAGGCTTTGGGGCTAACTAGGTGAAGAGTTCCCACAACTCTCAGGAAGTAGAGGAAAAGGCATTGATATATTTGTACTCAACAAAAAAGAAGGAAAATCAAAGAGTAAGAAAGTATTACCTCTAGTGATTCATCTTGTAATAATGTTATCAGTTCTTTGTGTATTAAATACACTCCAGAATTTAGAAGTTTAGACACCTAAAACATAGCAATAAAGACTCTCAGATTTGAAAGTAGTTAAGATTTAAGAAATAATTTTTTAAAACACATCCTTGCTAGATACTTCTTCTAAAATAAAATAGGTTACAACATAAATACAAAATTAGATTTCTAGAAAACTTAGTTGGCTAAAGAACCAGCTTTTTGGGTCTACTTCATCGCCATGGAGGATATGGACATAGGAACATGGGATGTGGACATATGGGGGCGGAGAAATACAGGGGACAAGATTGCTGGAGTCAGAACTTTCCCGTCACAAGCAGTAAGAAGCCCCTGGATGCCTCTAGTTCACATCTTAAAGTTTTAGAGCAGCCAACAGGGTCTCAGAGGATATCCCCGGCACACAAGTATTTATTCCAGCTCAGGGCTGCCCAAAGAAGGCAACTCCTACTGAAGGTCTGTAGTGATCTAAGGGTAGTAAAAACTCCCAAGGAGGCAAAACAACTTTCCTTTTCCTCATCAAAGACTTTAATCAGCACAAAAGGAGTTGGGAGGGTCCGGAATAATCCAGCTTCCTTTGGAAGCAGTTCCTTTTTTATTTTCCTCCAGGCAAATTCAGAGCCACAATGGTAGATTCATCAGTTTCTACTTTACCTTTTAAAGTGGGAGAAGAAAAAAGAACTCTCATATTGGACCTTGCTGAAGTTTTATTTCAGGGAAAAAAGAAAAAAAATAATTTCCTGGATAAAGAAAGTATTTTAAAATCCCTTGCTTTGGGTTTGTTTAAATGTGTTGGAAATATTTTCAAAATAACATTTGTCTGAAAACTAAAAATAAAGTTAACAATATAGTAAAGCAATTATTTTCAGAATTTAGCATTAACACTAGTTAGAAAACTTTAAATCCACCAGTGGATTTTCATTATTCATAAGGACAAGCCCTTCATGGTATGGAGCTGAATATCATCCTTAGTGTACTTGTATGGTATGACTTCAAGAATATGGAAACCAACCACCCAGAAAATAGGCAGAGTGACTCTGCCCAAACTGAGTTCTATCACAGAAGTGTTGTACATGCATATACATTTCAATATGTTTGTGTATTTAACACTATATTATGCCCACTAGGGGCTGGGATTTAGTGCAGTTGGTAGAGCGCTGCTCTGCAGTCTCTTGAGGTCCCAGGTTCAATTCCCAGCACCACAAAAATGGGAGAAGGACGTGGCAATCCACTCCCGAGGCAATCCTGAAACAATCAGCCATTGAAAACCCTATGAGGGTCTCTATGAATCAGAGGCAACTTAACAGCACCTAACAACAACAACAACATGCCCACTAGAAAACATAAACAGAAAAGAAAGATTAAAGGAATGAAGTAAAACTCAACATAAATAGGAAGTCTCGCATTGCATAAATACTGCATTCTTAGACTGGGATCTTGTGCAAGCTTCTCTGGCCTAACAAATCCATGTGTGCGTGGTCACCAGCCTAAATGACTACTTATCCTGCACGCTTCGGTGGCCAGTGTCCTCTGCCTTTTCCCCTCCCCCAAAAGTAGATTTCTGTAGGTATCTTTACAAAGATGATACGACTGGGCAACACTGGAATTATTTAAAATAACTGTACAATTTAAGGGTAATATTTCCTAAACTTTGTACAATGAACGTGTAGGTCATGTATATCAGAAAAAGTGTTATTTTAAAAGAAGCAAAGAATACCACTCAACAGCTAAAAGAACCTTAGGTAACATTTACAATGATGCTATTAATATCCTACATACTTCCAGATAATATAACAGTGCTTTGACATAGGATCACCTTGCAAGGAATAGGATGAAATATTCTCACTGAGATTAAGAATTTATTATACTACTTATGAAGAAAGGAAATATTTTATCATGCCATTCATTCATTCATTCATTCATTCATTCAGTACTGGTGATTAAACCTTTGGCCTCACACGTGGTAGGCAAGCCCTCCACCACTGAGCAATAACTCTGTCCCCTTTTTGATTTTTTATGTTGAGACAGGGTCTGGGTAGGCTGAACAGGCTGCTTCTGGCCTTGAACTCATGATCCTCTGTCTCAGCCTCCTGAGTCACTAGGATTACAGGCTGGCTTCATGGCACCCAGCTTATTATGCAACTTATAAAGAGTTTTTTATGTGACAATTTTGAAACTGACAGTTATAGCTTATATGTGTTTATTGCAAGTAGAACATATGTGTGATTTACTACCAGCACCCAAGAAACAGGCCCCAAATTTCAACGTCAATGGTTAGAAAGCTGCTTACATTCACCACAAAAGTTTAAATTCACTTTTGCATATAATTTATGAAAAGTCATAGTAGCTAAATCTAACAGTCATGCTCACAAAACACTATTCATTTTCAGTATAAAGAATAAATGGAAATAACTTGACTGAACTTTCCATTTGTTCTAAAGTCTGTAAATTTACACACAAAGTATAAATATTATAAAGCATATAAAAACTGATTTTACTTCCATATCTACCACAATGCCTGGCTTAAAGTTTACATATGCTAAACAAATAGGTTAATAAATGAATAAATGAATATAATGTATTTATGTAAATGGATTCTGTAAATACACTAAAAAGGGAAGAGAGTTATGAGAATTTAAAAATAAGATTTAGTACTAGAACATGAAAAGATATGGAATCTATACAACAACTGTAAACGGAAGTGTACAAAATAACAACAAAGCATCTAGCACACACAGGATTAACAACAATCGTATAGCGGTATCAATTCTTCAGACTTACTTCATAAAAGCAAATAGCAATAGTGTATCTGACTGGTACTTCAGGGTCATGACAAAGGCAGAAGAATGTAGAATAGAGTTCCATGTGGAAGTTTTTAGGATCAACAAAAACAATCATGGCCTGGTGGAGGTGGAAGGGAGGAGATGAATGAAAAGGAGAGAAAAACATGCATCAATACCTAATAAAATCATTTCACTTGAACTGAAATCAAATGCTCTAAAGTATAACTTAGCTGGAAATCAGACTTGGACGATCCAAATACATGCATATAATTCTGATTGACACAAACAGAGAAATAAATCCCACAAAGATTTGCTCAGTATTTTCTATCGACACCAGACATAACACCAAGCAGCAGGTGTCACACATGGCAATATTTTTAACTGGTGTCTGTTCACACACTTTAAAGTGATAATCAAAACACTCAGTAAATATAATCTATTACCGGAAAATTATAGGCACAGTTCTTTCGTACTGAAGTATATTTCTTCTCCTGCTCCAGAATTTGGGGTGGAATCTGGTTTTCATTATGTCCATTTTCTTGTTGCAAACCCAACGTACAAAGTTTCTTATAAAACTCCAAAAATCTCAAGTGTTGATCTGGAGTAAAAATTCCTAGAATAAATGTAAAATCTGTGTTCAACATTTCAGTTGAAGACAAAAATTAAAAAGAGAAAATCAAAGTATAATTAAGACATGTTCAGAACCAAATACTTAAATAAATGTTTACAGACATTTCATAAACAAAAGTAACGGGGATAGAAGACTATCAGGAAATCTAATATGTCATATTGTTTCATTTTACATTCATTTTAATAATATTTAAATTTTAATTTCAAAAGTATGAACTTTGTAATGCAGGAATCATAACTGTGTTACTTCTGCAGCTTGTAGAAAACTAAGAAGTCACAAAGTAATAATAACAATTACTATTTACTTATATTCTGTTTATTTATAGTAAATATTCTAAAGTTGACAGCAGAAAAGATGTGTGTATGTGTCTGCAGAGAATTAGGTATATGTGCTTAAGAATTGAACCTGAGAGCCAGGCATGGTGGCACACACCTGTAATCCCAGTGACTTGGGAGGTTCAGGCAGGAAGATTGCAAGTTGAAGGCCAGAGGCCTGTATAACTTAGGAAGACTTTATCTCAAAAAAAAAAAAGTAAAAAATGGGCTAGGGTGTGGATCAGTGGTAGAGAGCTTGCAAAAACATGCATGAGGCCCTGGGATCAACTCCCTAGTACTGGGGGGGGGGGGGGG